>PVJA010035609.1:0-21721 GCA_004027025.1 Myocastor coypus | reverse complement strand
AAAAAAAAAAAAAAAAAAAAAAAAAAAAAAAAAAAAGGTTCTGAAACAATAAATAAATAAATAAATAAGTAAGTAAGTAAGTAAAAATTCAAAAAAATAAATAAATAAACAATATATTTTAAATCAATGGTCATCACACTGGCTGCTTGGGAGGATCCAGCCCTTCAGTCTTTGGGGCACATTAACTGTTGTTTTATTTCACCCCATTTATGTCATCTTTCCACTTATGGAACTTAAGAAAAATCTTTCATCCAGAATGAAAATAACTGTAATTTGAAGCCACGTATTCCTAGAAGACGCGAGGGCAGCAGAAGTCCTCAGGGAACTGTGGTGATAATAGCAATGTATTTCCTCATGTACTGTGCGCTTTAGAAGTCAGCTTTGCCTCACTGAGAAAGATTGGCACGACTACCACCTGAATCCCAATTGAGGCTCTGTAGCCGGATTTCAGTACAGAAAGTGCGGCCTTTGTACAGGTCATCCCACTATACCCTACCTTCCGGTGGGGAAGGTACTTGTCTATGCGGAGACTTGTGATCTTCAAAACTGATTTCCAGCATGGTCAGGGAAGAGGGTGCCCTGCAGTCACATGGGCATTGTGAAAAGCCCTTGGCAGAAGTCTCCTGGAGGAGCCCCATCAGCAGCCGGGCTTTTCTCCTGCAAATCTTCCCTCTGAAAATTGGATTTACCGCTGAAGGAGCGGCTCTCAGAATCTACATGTGGGTACAGACAGTGTATTCTATTCTTAAAACCTTAATAAATAATTGCTATCATTTTTAAAAATTGCCCTCTAGGTTCTAATTTGACATAAGTCCTACATGCAATGTCTTAGTTTGTTTTTGTTTTTGTACATTGGTTTGTTTCTTCAGTGTTTGGGATGTGTTGTTTCAGCTTCTACAGTTAGGAAGGAGATCGTCATTCTCCCTTACACATGACCCTCCCACATGCTTCCCAGATGAAACCCGTGACATGACTGATGGCTGAGGATGTGCACATTCATTTCTACTCCAAAGGCTATTTCTTTTGCATCATCTCTTTATACTATAGATTTGTAGTTATTTCCATTTCTATTGGCCCCTACGAAAGCACAGCTGTTTTAAAACTCATTCCCAGGGCATTTTCCATAACCATAATCACCCAAGTAAAAAATAAGATCTTATACTCAGGGCACACCTGTTGTGTGCCAGGCATTGTTCTAGGAAGTTTAGGGTTGTTATCACATTCATTCTACTCATGAATCATGACATTATCTTCATATTACCAAGGTACAAATGCAAACTGAAGCAAAGAAGTTAAGGACTTGGCTCAGTCACACTGCTCACAATGACAGAAAAGAGATTCAACTCCAAGTGAGCTGTCTCTGCCAGAAGAGCCTCAGCACTGCCTCCAGGGCTGGCCACTTCAATCCTCCCCCACACACAGTTCCTCCACATTTACATACACCTCCCCACAAAACCTACTGTCTGAAACTGTCCTCCAGTACTCCAGATTCACTCTAATGTGTTTGTTCGACACTTATGGCTACACTGCCACACAGGATTGCAGAACTTAACTGAACAGAAGCAATTCTCTTGAATTTTTATAATGCCTGGCAAAGTGCCATTCTCATGGCCTTTCCTGATGGTCATAACAAAAGCAATTCTACTTGAAGCAGTTGGGATTCTGATTAATGCAGTCACCATTCATGCTCTGTGGCCTGTACATCTTTAGTGAATGTGAGGATGTTGTTTGATCATAATATGGTTTACATTAAAATTTCATCAGTAGACTATAATAATTTTTATGATTTAGAAAATGATAGCATAGGGTCTCTCTTATACCACACATTTGGAGTGGAAGCTGGCTTTTGCCTCAAACTCTCCCAATTTTCTAAAGTATATATTTTACCAAAGATATTCACTTACTCATGTCTGTGATTTGCCATTACTCTTCCCGCAGTGTTCCAAAGTGGGAAGAGTAAGTTTACTATTCACAAATTTCACTTAAAATAACGCAGCCCCAAATTGAAGTGACTGGTCCAAGGAACTAAGAGTAGAGAATCATCTTCTGGCTCAAAGTACAAGATCTTGAACAACAGCTAATATGGGTTAATAAGCATCATTCAACCTCCTACAGAAAAATGAAAGTTGAAAACTACTGGCAAACTCCAATGAAGGAAGAAGGCTGTGTGGTCGGTGGTTAGAACCTAAATCAAATGAGGCCAGGGTCAAACACTCAATCCTCATAAATGTTGGCTGTCCTCTCAGCTCTATTTCTTGACAAGTTGATTTTACCTGACTCAGACTCCTTCCAGCTCTAGCCAGGTGTCTCCCAGATGTGTGCTCTTAGCCACCGGAGGGGACTGGGTGAAAGTGTGGGAATGATCAGGCTCCAACCCATCACCAAGACCAGGAAAACAGCACACAGAGAATGTTCTGCTAATGGTACATTAGACTTAGAAATAACGCATTGACTAAAACAAAATCTGGAACACCCAGGCCTCCCAAAAGAGATTAAAATAAAGACTAGTTGTTTACTAAATGCCTCACTTTTTACTCATTCAACAAATACTTGCGATGGAGGACCTATGAGGTACAAGTCATTGTTTTAGAGTTGGAAGTAGAGCGGAGAAGCAAACACAGAAATGTCCCTGTGGCATTATGTTCTGGAGGAAGACAGAAAATAAACAAAGATAACATACAGTTAGGCAGACAGCAAGAAGTGCAAAGGAATGAAGAGAAGCCTGCAATGGCAGAGGAAGCGCTTGGGGGAAGGATGAAGTAAATAAAGAGGATCAGAAGAGCCTTTGCTAAGACAGTGACATTTGTGCAGAGATCTGAGGGATGTGAGAAGCAAATCGCACAGCTATCTGGGGAGAGCATACCATGACACAGAAGCAGCCCCTGCAGAGGACCCCATAGGAGAGGAACCTGGTAGGTGGAAGTAGCCACAGGACAAGACAGGTGGTGAGGAGAAAAACAGGAAGAGGCCTGAGTGCAAAGGCCACGGGAAGAGCTCTGGCTTCTACTAGAACAAGATGGCAAAGTATCTGTGCAGAGAAGTTAACTGACCTAGCTTAGTTTAAAAAGCAAAAGTGAGGGGCTGGAGAGATAGCTCCATGGCACAAGTGCCTGCCTGGTAAGTGCAAGGTCATGAGTTTGAACCCAGTCCTACAAAATAATAATAACAATAATAATAATAATAATAATAATAATAATAATAATAAATGAAAAGCAAAAGTGAAAACAAAAGCTATTCTAAGAAGTCAGCAGTGGTCCAGAGCAGAAGCAGAGAGGCTGGAAGGACTGCCCAGCAGGAGAGACCCAGGTGGGCTACTGTGTGGCCTCTGGGATGGGAGATTTGGAGGAAGCCTGAGCGCACCCTGCGGGTGGCACCACAGCAGTGCCAAGGGACAAGGCAAGGGTAAACCTTCAATCCAGAGACTGAGTCACTGAAATACTGAAATTTTCATGATGGAGATTTTAGGAAAAGCAAACTGTGAAGAGAAGCCAGACTTTGGTTTTCTGAGGATATGAAGTTTGAGGTGTCTTACACTGAAGAGGAGTACTGGCTATCTGCCAGGTCCAGAATACTGTAGATATTTGGACATGACACTCTACCTTACTGCAATTAGAATTACGCTAATGAAAATTTTTGCAAGTGCTCACGTGCTTCACAAAGCAAGAAACCTTTGTGTGTGTACTTGAGGTAAGAATCCCTTGCTGAGTCCTCCCATCTCCCTCCTCCCCTTGAGGTCTGTGGGTATGACATCTTACTTGCCCATTTCAAAGGGATTAAATGCCTCCCTTTCCCTACCTTACCATATCCCCATGAGGCAACCGTGTGGTTGCCAGCAGAGAATAGCTCAGTTGCTCTTGCAGCACATTTTAAGGCAGATGGGAAAAACTCTTTGCTGTGCAATAGAAATATCTCAAAGACAACTTGGCTCCAGAGTACCCCAAGAGAGTCGGGGTACCTAGAAAGCAGCCTTGGCAGAACACTTCAAGGCTTCACCTTTCCACGGCATGCACAACTGTAGCTGCCATGACACAGGACTCAAGTAAATATGTGAAGAAACGTCCATTCTGGGAGTGGGGCACTAAGCTGTCTGCACCAACAGGAGGGTGTGGAGCACTGAAGAGCTGGGCTTTGCCTGTAAGCAAATGGCAGATGCCTCATTAAAGCATTTTCTATTAGCTTGGCTTATTCTGTGATTCTTTTTTTGCAAACAAGAAACAGGGAGAATATGTTAGTTCTTGGCAATCTACTTCTAAAACCAACTTTTTTGTCCCATCATCATTCTTTATCCTGGTGCAAAAAAAAGTGAAATCTTTTATGTATAATAAACAATCTGATGTTGCTCTTTGTTCAAAAACAGTGTTTCCCCTCATTTCAGGAGAGGGTAAAAGCCCACTTACTTTTATAGTATGAATATTAACTTTAAATTTAGTACATGAAAACAATAAATTTAGTACATGTTCTTGGTTTAGGTGTTTTTCAAGTCAACAAAGATAATAGTCTCTATTTTTTGCTATCCTGACTCAACACTCTCCATTTCACTAGTTTATGGTTAGCTATTCAACATGCAAATGCTGTTTTTTAATGTTTTTCTAATAAGTTAGAAAAGCACGAAACTTTGAAAGAATTTGAGGAGGAGTGCATGTTTGTGTTCAGTGTTGTACTTATGATCACATTATGATAATAACTGAAGGTATAGGCATCTTTACAGAGGAAAAATAAGTATGCTCTAAGTTAAAAATATGAACCAGGCGTGATGATTTCATTCAGTTTTTTATGAAATGTTGAATTCAGTACTCTTCATCAGGCTTATAAAGTTTTACTTTATTTTAACTTAGAGGTTTTTGTCCCATCAATATATTGTGTAGGTGACGCCCAAAATAATGACTTTGTGCATCTGCTTAACATTTACATATGTGGATTATATACAGTATTGAGAATGTGACACCTTTTGAAAGGGTGATGGCTGCAAAACAGAGCACACTGAGCAGATTGTTCCTTAAACGGTGAATAAGAAATAAAATAGAATGTTTCTTCACATCATGACAAAAAATTCATAGTACAAAATTAAGATGATAAATTTGGCATTCATTCTTTCCTGATTTAGGGTGGTTTGGAAAATGTCTCATTGAAAAGTGTCTAAAACCAAGGTACAAACAGGGAGGGTGCTTTAGTCAAGATTCAGGCAAGTTACCATATAAACAAGAATGGGTTAGCCAAATATGAGTAGCTAGTGCAATTACTTTTTAACAGATAATTCAGGTTAATAGGTGGAGACACAGTTCTGCCACTATATTTAAGGTTAGGTTAATAATTAACTTTGGTGCCTGGAGTAGTTTAATCAAAGCTCACTCTAAATGACTAAACATAAAATTTTGTTTTTAAAAAACTATACAAAATGCTTCCTATCTTGACTTCTGCTGGGTCCTATCAGAACTTCCTATCTGACCCATTTGGATTAGGTGAAAGAAAAAAAAGATGGTATTTTCACTCAGAATTGAACACAGCATCTTTCCTGATAAGCAAAAGCATCAGTGTCTTCTGATTCACTAATCTTTCTCTCTATCCACAGCAGGGGACAGGGAGACTGATGTCCAAAATGTACGTACACCAGGGGAAAGAAGGCTGCTAAGTATGAGGAGTAAAGAAAAGCATGACCTAAGAACTGGATTTTCTCATCCAGGAAAAACTCAAAAACCAGCGCTGGGGGGCATTCAATAGCTTCCCTCAGACCTACTGGCATAATATTGCATCTCAGTTAAATGGCTTTTCAGACCAGAAGCAAAGAAAGTTTCACAAGTGGAAGTGTGAGAGGGGTCTGCATGCGTCCTTAGGCACCTTGTGCTTTAAGCCCTGTACGAGCAGTAACTTGATTTCCAGGAAGAGTAAATAAGGCTCGATCCTCTGTGGCGTCCTTGGCCATTGCATTCCGGCAACAGCCAGAAGGGGAGCTACCCAGCACCGCCCACGCTGGAGGCAGGGGCTGGCCTTTAGAAATGCTCTGGCTAGGAAAGCGGCATCCTCGGTCTCTAGTCCCTGCCGAGCTCCAGGACCACCTGGCTGCATTTCCAGTCCTCCCTGGACCTTCCCGAGCAGGAACTCCACGAGCCGAGAGCTGCAAGCTGGAGGGCAGATTTTACAGCCGGTGAAACCCAGTCTTGGGTCCACAGGCTTTCTTGCACCAGCCAGTGTTCACAGGGTCAGGTCAGCGTCTCGGGATCTGCTCAGTACCATCCCATTAACCCTGCCCCCACTTCTCTGGAGACTGGTCCAGCAGGTACCGCGGGCCAGGAGGCGCCACTCTCTAGTGGGCCAGCACCGGCTCCCAGCAACATCAAGGCTAGCCACACGGTTCCCTCCGGCCCGGGTTCCCGCAGGCTCAACACGCAGAACTCCAATCCCGTCGTGCCCGCTGCCCTACGAAAAACTTTCCTAAACAGCCACGCTCAGTAACCCGCGCTGTTTAAGAGAGGAAGCGTCCGGGTCAGGGGAGGCGGGGGAGCGGAAAAGGTGTTAGGAGTCTGGTTTCCTGTCGCGCACCCCAAAGTCCGGGACAGCTCTCCGACTTTCTCTGCTCAGGTGGGGCAAGGAAGGAGGAGACCGCAGGGCTCTGCTTCCATGGTCTCCAACACTAGCGAACTAGAAAAACGCGGAGAATCGATAGCACACACATTTCTTCCTCCCAGGGGCACACAAGGTGGGCGGGCACTGCCCGGTTCGCTCCCCAGCGCCCCTGGTCGCAGAGACAGCTCCAGGACGCGAGGTGGAGTCGGACACCTTCAATCGGGGCTGGGAAAACGGCTCCCTTAGGGTGGCTAGCCCAGGGCTGTCTCCTGCCAGGTCTCCCCACCCTCCTTTCGGGACCTCTTTCCCAAAGAGCGACCACACTGGGCTTGGAGGAGGCGCAGCAGGCGGCAGCCCCAGAGTAGAGGGCTCTGTTTGCGGGACACTCGGCCGACGGACAGCGAACTCGCCGCGGGTCCAAGAGCTGAGATGGGATGGGACCTGGAGCCAGGGCACCGCGCAACACTGAGCGGCGGCTCCTGGGTACTCATCTCAGAGAACAAAGCCCAGAACCTCCGGGCCAGCGGCCTCTGGAGCCAGGGTCTCACTCGGGCAGGGCGCGCGTGTGCCCAGGGCCATCACAAGTTTCCCGCACTCCGGAGAGCTTGGTCCCGATCCGCGCCGACAACAAAAGACTCTCGTCTCCTCCCCACGGTCTCGGTGGAAGGCTTCCTTCTACCCCAGAACCTAACTCAACGCTGGCCAAAAGCAGCGATGCTCCTCCCAACACGTTGTACCCTCGAGGGCTGAGCCCCTTCTCCAGCCTTCCCCAGCGGAACAGAGCGCGCCCCAGTCCCACCCTCTCCGGCCCACTCTGCTCTCTGCTGGCCAGAGAGCGAGGACGAGCCTCGGACCGCACAGCCCTGGGCAGGGCGGCCACCCAAGCCGTTGGGGTGCAGGGCGGCGCCGGGCATTTGCGAGGCGCGGATGGGGAAGGCTTCGGCTCAGAGCCCAGCGATCCCGGGGCGCACCGCGGAGGGGAGCGGCGGGCTGGGCTCGGGACTGCTCCCCCAGGACGGAGCAGCGCTCCGGAGGCAGGAATCAGAGACAACGCAGGTACTACAAAGGCCACGGCGCGCGCTGGATGGAGGGTTCTGCCCCGGACCCTCGGCCAGAGCCTGGCGGTTCCGGAGGTGTGGCGCGCAGGGACGCACGGCCGTACCTTTTCGGTGCATCGACGGGAAGGCGGCCGGGCTTGGGACGGACTGGCACGGCGTGTTTCCCATTTAGTAATCCATTATCGAGATCGCTTCGGGCCTCGAGCTGCGCGCTCCGCTCTGCCAGCCTTTGTCATTCCTACATGTGTGCTCTTTGGGGCAACAGTCGCGCCGTCTACTTTCTGGGATGCAAGCGAGCTGTGTTCATTTCCAATGACACACCGAGAAGGGGGCAGAAAGAAGCCAAAAAGGAAAAAGAAAAAGAAAAGGAAGAAGAAACACCAACACGGACGAGGGTGACTGTTCGGGAAACTCTTCTGCAAATCCAAATTCCACTCGGAGTCCACTCCTCAGTCCCCTTCGGTGTATCCGCACTGGTTAACAAGTCATCGCAGGGCGCGGGACGGGGGGGGCTGGGGCGGGGCGCGCGGCTCTGGCCCGGGCTGGGCCGGGGAGCCGGGCTCGGGCGCGGGGTGGGGCCGCGGCCGCGCTTCTAGGCGGGCATTGCGAGCGGTCGGCACCGCGGAGGAACTGCGTCTCGTCCCGAGCGCGAGGCAGTGGAGCGCGGTGCGCGGGGAGCAGAGTTGGCTGCAGCCTCACCCGGTGCCGTTTGCTACTCCTCTGTCACCGCTGAGGCCGAAGTGTCGGGCGGAGCCAAGTCCCGGACTGGATCGCGCGCGGAGGACTGTCCTCCCGCAACCCCGCCTCCTTTGGCTGGCGTCTCCTCCGACCCGAACGAGAGCTCCGGGGAGGGGTGGGTAGGGTGTTGTGAATCTGTGTGTGTACGCGTGTGTATGTGTGCACGCGCGAGTGTGTGAGTGCGCTCGCGTATGTGGAAGCGAGCGAGCGTAGCGGGAAGGGGGAACCAGGCGCTGCGGCTGCAGGTGGAGCTCGGGCTGACACCGCTTCCCCCACCGCAACCCCGCGGCGCGCTGGGCGAGGTCCCGGCTGGACGGCGCCCCCAACCCCACGCGGCTTTCAAGGGGTAGAAGAAAGATGCGGAATGCACTGCTTGAGCCCAGCCAAATCAGGAAAATAAATAAAAATAGACGTAGCGCAGGAGCGAGTTACAAGAAAGGATCTGTCCATCGATTTTCTTAAATGGAAAAGTTCTAAAGGAGGCGGTAAGTGAGCGACGAGCCTTTCTGGTTCTGATTACTGTGTCAGGAGGCAGATTATAGCACTGAGTGACACCCCGTGCACCCGGACGAGCTGGGTAGAAGCGGCGAGGTCAGGGTGCGCTTGGAAGATGGGGACGGGACTCTGAGTTCGCTCACAGACTCGTTAATAAAGCACGCTGGGCAAATCCACTGCGGTGCAGAACCAGGGGTCATCAGCGATGATCTGTTCTTGAACTCCTTGGTTTTAGAGTCACAACACTACTGTTAGAAACGCCTAAACTTTAGACTGGAGACGCAGACAATGCCGAGGACCCGAGAGCTTTGTGAAACAGGGAAACCGTAACTCCTTCCAGGGCTCTATTGTTAGGCTCTCACGCTAAATGGCAGGCGTAGCCTTTCCCCTGTTTCTCCGGACTCGCAGAGCCGGGGCGCCCTGCAGCAGCGCCGCGCCCACGGGGAGACCGCGCGCCCCACCGCTGTGCGCCCCGCTGCGCCCTAAGGGGGCTCTGCAGATGATGCGGCCTGATCGTGGCCTTGGAGGAAAGTCACTCCAGACGCCCAAGCAGTTGTCTGAAAAGTCTTCACTAATAGCGAGGCCGACAGAAAAAATCAAGTGAGGAGATTGGGGATCGGATTCACGGGAGCTGAGCAACCCCGATTTAGAAACCGTACCTGCTCTTTCGTTGGGGCTAACGCCACTAAGGAGGCCACGTCCCCCTATTTCCGTCCTTGTATGCGAATGCATCTGTTTAAGCATGCTCACGAGGAATAAATACACAAGTGACAAACCACTATCACCCCCTTTCATATTCACGAACCACCTGGAGAAGATAGGCAGGAAGGGTGGTTAAAAGGGGTCTTGCGCGCCCTTGCCGTTCTGCCCTGCGACCACCAGGGGCCGCTCTCCCCTCCTCTCCTCTGCTGGGAGCTCAGAGGCCGCCTTAGGCGCGGCCCTGGGTGCGCGCGCAACCCTTGGCCCGGTCCGGTCCGGTCCGAGTGCAGACAGTTCAGGTTATCAGCGATGCTGCTGAGCGCATGAACGTAGGCTGTACTCATAGAGCTCCGGCTAGGCACGTCCCCAGATCGCCCCGGCTCGGTCCTGCAGCCCAAGGTCCGGCTTAGGAGCCACGGGTCCCCACCGGGTTGCCCAGGCCCCTTTTCCGTTTCTGAGCAACTGACATGCTAATCGAGTCTGGGTAAAGGTTATTTAATTGGCAGAATTAGGCAGAGCAAACGGATTGTTTCATAGAGGAACCAAATTAATTCCCGGTTTAGCTCCTTCCCTTGGAGAAACAAATAATTAAGTTGTCTTGTTTGCTTTTATGGTTATATTGACATGTCCCCACATCAAGTTTCAGAGTGTTATTTAAAGGGAAATTGTTTTTAATATTAATACTTGTGTGTACACTAAGCCAAGAGGCCAAGATCAAATGTACCTATTTTAAAATTGCAGAGTACAGGAGGGAAAGTACTTGAGTTTACTCTGGTATAGCCAACAAATACCACCCAACATCTTCCTGGCCAGGCTAGACTTCAGAGTCTCACCCTCCAGGTAGGTGTGGTCCTCACCACGTGGTAGCCCAGTTCCACCTGCCCAGAAGCTTCCAGCAGGACAAAAGCCAACAGCAGGAGGCCCCTGACACCCTGGGGAAGTTTCCACAAGTCAGTGCTCGCACCTCAAACTCAGCCCTAGATGCCACCTCTAGAAGTCTGCAGTTCACCCAGCTCCTTTCAGGGCGAGGGAACCCAGGAGGGTTCAAGAACCCCAGAATGTTGGCGCTCAAAGTAAAGCTGAAGTGGAGCCATTGCTCACGTGTCTGTGGGGGCTGCTGGAGTTATAGCACCTGACCAGCTGGGGTCTTGAGCCAGTCACTCATCTTTTGAAGGCGGGTCAGTGAGCACACCGCACACCTGTCCCTGGGATTCATGTCATATGCCCTGCCCAAGAGTTGCTCGGATTGACCAGTGAGTGTGTGACTGGAGAATCTGGGGCACTCACTGCTCTGTCAGTGTTAACTAGCGTCACTGTCAACCTTGCCAGCCTCCACCTCAATCCTGACATCACATTTTATAGGGGTCAGATGGAGGCACCACAGTTTTAAAAAAAAAAAAAAAAAAGGCTAGTATTGTGCCAGTAACGTGGGGGGGGGGGGCTACCCACAACTCCACTCAATAAATACTGGCCTGACAACATCCACTCCCCTCAGAATCCTTGGGGACAGTGAGGAGGAGGGTTAAGATCAAGTGAGGTGAGCTCACCCTGACACAGCAAGGGGTGGTGAGCTTTGGAGGTGAGTCTGTGGACGCTTAGTGCTGCCTGGCCAGGCTGAGTAATGGAGGCGCCATCCTGGAAGCACAGTTGTTTCAGATCCAGATTAGCATTGTTCTCCATGCAGAAAACACTGAGTCTGTATGTAGCCCCTTTTCAGGAGTTTGCTCTTGATCTTTGTCATAGTTACTCTTCTCTCATTGCTGAGAGAGACACGCGACACACAGAATGAGGGAAGGGAAGGTTTATTTAGCTCACAGTTACTGGAGATTTCAGTCCATATTCAGCTGGCTCCAAAGCAGACTGGCACATGGCAGAGGGCAACCTTCCCTGGTGGTGGGGAGAGAGCAGGAGCACTGAGAGAGAGCTCGCAGCAGCTCAAGCAGCTAACTTCTCTTCCTACCTCACATTGAAATGCAGATCACCTGCCCCAGGGGAGCGGCAGCACCCATTTCCGCAATAATCAATTACAAATTCCAGAAGCCACCCCCATGCCTGCATGAGGCTTTGGGGGGGACTCCCACATGCAAACCATAACACTCTTAAATCAATGGTTTCAAAACCTTTTGTGTGTTAGAAATACGAAGAAACCTTTTAAGTGTCATGAACATTCAGGTTCCGGAGACTGTCACTCCCAAGATGCAGTGGGACCTACGCAGAGGCATTTTGCAAGCTCGCTAGTAGACTCTAATGTACAGCCAGGGGAGCCCCACTGTCCCTGTGAATTCTGGAGCAATGCTTGTGCCCTTTTATTCCATGTTTGAGACATCAGGTCCCTGTCCTTGTGCCTCGCGATGATGATTTCAGGCCGTTGTGTCTCCTTTCAAAACCCCAGGCTTCGGTGGCTGTGTTATGCAGGGTCTCTGCGCCCTATGTGGATGATAACACACAGGCCACACTGCCTTGTTCCTCAAAGACAGTGCCAGGCTTACTCTGCTAAGAGTCCCACGTCCTGTCATCATTTGCAGTAGTGTCGGTATCTACCTACGCTTCCATCCTCTTCCACCTCATTTTCTCATCTTTCTCACTTACCCTGTCTTTTTCTCTTCCCCTCCACCACCCACTCTGAGACTTCCTCCTAGGCTTTAGCATTAGAAGAGATCCCAGGTCTAATGGCCCAGTTCTGGAATCCAGTGCTCCATTCTCCTACTCTTCCCACCCAGCTTCCCTGTGGGCTTCCCTACGGGCTCTGTGATGTCTCCGTGATCTCCAGACCCCTAGGCCTGCCCCATCCTCCTTCTTCTTCCCTTCCTCTCTCTCTAGCAGAACCTCATGACATCAGTCTCTCTTCTCTACTTTCGGGCAAATGCTCATCTGACCAAAAGTCGGTTCTGAATTATATAAGCATCAGCCTCCTCTGCTGTAGTGCCGGACAGTTGAAGCCTGCTAGAAAAATATGTAGGCAGACTGAGCCCCCAACTTCAGTTGCATCCTCAGCCTTATCTTCCTCTCATTCCCCACTTTCCTTTATTCCTTCATCTCAGCCTCTTTATCTCCTCGGCCAGGCATTTCACCCTGACCAGAGTCGGACCCTCAGCACCAGCCACTTCCCTGAAAACTGCAGCGCGTCTGAGGTGCATGTTTTTGCCCTGTACTCAGTATTTATGTCTAAGCTTCTCCTCTTAGAGTCCAGGCAGCGTGCTTGCTCCAACATCAGTCCAGCCCTTCCCACGGTCTTCGTAACTGATTTTTCAGCAAGTCCATCCATTTGCTGCCAGCCCATCAACATGTAAACAAGCTCCAGACCCTCTCATTTTAGAAATGAGACCTTTCCTAGCACTCTGGGAGGCTGAGGCACAAAGATCCCAAGTTCAAGCCCAGCTCGGGTGATTTAGTGAGATTCTATGTCTAATAGTGTGATTTTTTTTTTTTTTTTTTCCAGTACCGGAGATTGAACTCAGGATGTTACACTTGCCAGGCAGATGCTTATGCCACTGAGCTATATCCCCGACCCAAGATTCTATGTATAATAGATAAAATGGGGTCATGGTATAACTACTCAGAGGCCCTCAATTCCATCTTCAGTACTGCAAAAGGAAGAATGATAAGAAGAGGAGGAGGAAGGGAAGGGGGGAAGAGAAGAGGGAGGGGAATGGGGAGGAGAAGAGGCAAAGGGGAGAGGGAAGGAGCAGGGGGAAGGGAGGACTGGGGAGAGGCAGAGAGAAGGAGAAAGCGCAAGCTCCCTGGCTCATCTTTTCCTTCGATGCTACCAGCCCCCTTTCCCCCTCTTTCCAGAAACAGTTATCATCAAAAGTTACTGAGGTTGCTGCCAACCACCATGACCACTTCTTCCTCCTGCATGTGCTCCTGTTTCCTGGCTCTGCCCGCAGAGCTCCACTGGCAAGCTTTTTGCTGAAGTCTTCACCAGCATCGCTAACAGTATACACAGCGCGCATTTGAGATTTTTATTTTCTTTGCACTCTCAGTAACGATGAAGATGGCCGTGCTTTCCCTTGTGAAATGTTCTCTGCTCTTTTACAACACACCACTCTCCTGGCTCTCCTGACCCTCTCTTCCTTCTTTTGTTTCCTTCCTTCCTTCCCCCCTTCTTTTAATTTTGTTTCTCAATGGTAAAACTTGAAAGATACGAACATTTTTTTAAAGAATTTTTTGTTTATTTTTTTTTTCTTGCTTCAGAATTTTTGTTTGTTGATTTACTAATTTTTATGGCCGGCTCGGCTCAGCCCATCCCAAGGGCAGGGCTGGCCCAGCATGTGGTGCCGGGGATCAAACCGCGGTCGCTACAGCCGCCCAAACTTTTCCCAGCTGGCTCTTTAGACCACTGAGCCATCCTGCCGGGCCTCTTCTATGTGTCTTAAGTCATGAAAAGCTTAATTTCCTGATAGCTCTTGAGTTTTCTTCTCACGCCCTCTATGCATGTTTACAGTTCATTTTCTCCTCTTGGCATACATGTATCTGAGTCAACATATAGCAGTGTTTTGGGCTGTCTTCCCCAAATTAGCATAAACAATATCCTGTGCACTCCGGTGGTCCTTGAAAGGCGCGTATCAGGTCATGCTACTCCCCTGTGCAGCGCTTCTGCACGGCGTCCCTTGGCATCTCCAAACCTTAGTCCGGCTTTCACGGCTAGGCGCGCGTTGCTGCTTGCTCACTTCTCTGTGCCCTTCACTCAGCGGTGCTTCCCACCCTGCTTCTCCGTCTTGCAGTATCCCTTGTTCCGGATTCCTAGAACTACCCGCTCCTCTGTAGCCATAGGTCTTGCGCACGCCGGCGTGCAGTTCCCATGCCTGCTTCTGCAAGTAGCTCCCCTTGACCCTTCAGTGTCAGCCTCCGAGTCTTTGCCTCAAGAAAGACTTTGCTGGGTAGGAGAGCTCAGTGGCTTAGTGGCCTGCCTTGCAAGCACAAGCACCCAAGTTCAATCCCCAGTACTACAAAATAAATTAGTAAATAAAAGAAATATTTATAAACCAAAGACTTTCCTGCTATTGTCTTAGGTCATGTCCCTATTATATATTCTCCAAGGCTCCTGCAAATGTACTTTATAGCACACATCATACATCACAGCTAGATTTGATACCCGATGCAATTATTTGTTAAACCCTTCTCCTTCCTGTTAGATTAGAAGCTCCTGAAGTCCTGGGACAAAGTCTCTTCCATTTTGTTCTTATCTCTGACACCTGGCAGAGAGCGAGGGCTTGCTTCTACAGGAGAGGAGGAGTTAACGAAAGCAGCAAATTCTCTTTCAAGGGTTCATCTGGGTAAGCACAGGTGGCTGGATGGAATAGCGATATTTTTAAAAGGCAAGAAAAAAGCGTGACAAAGATACCATGGCCTTCTTATTCTGCGACTCCACTTGCAATGACGAAGAAAATCTAGGCTTTCCTTCAGCACAGAACCTCCATTTTAAAATGTCTAATTTGCCTTTAGAATGAGGGGGAAAAGGACTCAGGGATGTTAGTGATGAGTCAACACAGCAGTTACAAAAGCAAGATCATGGAAAATAAGGTGTAATACGAGCGTAAATTCACCACTAAGAGACCCCCATCAGGAGGTAAAGCTGCAGTTGGAATCCTCTGGGAGTCTTGTAGGAGCATTTCCAAGGCCCAGCCCGAGCCATGCGAGTCTCTAACAGCGATTTACTGTGTGGCCTCTGAACAGCTGCTTGGGGGAGGCCTCCCCCACCCGCCCCCACCCTCCCCACTCCACCCCCAGAGCAACAATCACCACTCTGTAGCTTGGGCTCTATTCACATCTGATATCAAGTTATTGTTTGGGAAATTAAGAGAATGGCAGATCAGAAATAAGGTAATGAATGAACAAAACATGTTAAGTAAAGCAGAACTTGTATTTTTTTCTGCCCCCCCCCCCCCAAAAAAAAAGTTCTTCGCGTTGAGTTGAAGTTGTTAGCTAAATAGTGCAGGGCAAAGACTGACATCTTTCTGTTCCAACCTGACCTTTTAATTGCTTTCCTACTAATACTTGGATTTGCAAGTATCTACTTGGACATAAGTTTGTTTAAAATGCAGTTATCTAAATGTAATTTATTATTTTCATTTAAGTCAGTTAATTAAACATCACTGTGGAATTTGCTGTTTGGACCAAAAATGATGAAAATTAAAATATGCTTGCTTTTTCAAACTATTTTCAAGGCTTTCGTTTCTAGGCAATAGAAGACCCTCTTAGGACACTCTTTGCTTTGGTACGTGCTCGTATGTAAAATTATACTTCAGTTTGTTGCAATTCTAGCTTTTAGCTTATATAAGACAACTCTACTGCTATCAACTGGAAGACTTTTCTTAAAAAAAAATTTTATGTATTTGGACAGGGCTGGCATAGCATGTGATACCAGGGACCAAACCCAGGTCCTTGCGTGTGCCAGACAGCCGCTTAGACTGCTGAGCCATCTCCCTGGCCAAACTAGAAGACATTTTAAGTGAAGTAGTAGACATGATGTCATTGAATATAAAATGTTCCTCTGAAAGCTTGTCTATAATTACAGAATATAAAGATGGTTTCCTAAAGCCATCACCTGACTTTGGCATTTGTTTCTGAGACAAGTTTCTACATATTCAACCCACAAGACACTGACAAGGGTCAACTAGCTAAATTTAGAAATGTTTTCGGGTGTAACTTTTAGGCTGAAAGGAGCTTAAATATTACATTTAAAATCAATAATATATAATTCAGTGTTTTCCAACTGTCAGCTGATCCAGTGACAAGTTTCCGGTACCCGATTTATGCTTCCCTGAATGTAAGACAGGGGAACAATGGATTTCAATCTCTTTGAGAAACCTCTTATGTCTACCTTTATTCATAATCAGGTACTTAGTCATAAAAATTAGAATAGTACATTTTCACATGAAATGAAAACTTGCACACCTGTTTTCTCAAGCAGTTTTGTTTCCTGAGCTGTATTATTAAAATTCATAAACACACACACACACACACACACACACACACATACACGCACACGTTGATTTCCTCACAGTGCTTCCTCTCTTTTCATGCCTCAACGTAATTGAGTTATTTCCTTCCTACAAACAGCCTTTTAGGGCTTTTCTTCTGCTGAAGCCAACTTTTAAACTCCTCAACCCTTGCCTCCTCCTCACTACTCCTATTGCCATCTATTTTCTACTCTGAACAAGTTGCAGGCATGAGTTTGTTTTTAATGTATTTAGCACAAGGTCTATAAGGTCTCACTACACACATCTGACCTGCAGTGATTGTCCTGCTTTCAGCCTCCCAAACACTGGGATTACAGGCACGTGCCTCCATGCCCAGTTTCAATCATGCGGTTGCAGTGTGCGCTGGGGGCAGGGCGTGCGATCAAAAGCCATCCTCCCTAGTCTGCCTAAGCAGGTGCTTTAGTCTGGTGAGCTGTCAGACCTGTCCCAGCCATGAGTTTTTGAATAATTATAGCCTAACATTTGGCTTTTATGTTTATTAGATACTCTTTCTTGAGAGAATTTCTCCTTTTGTTAACTCATTAGACAATCTATTACTTTCTTATGTTTCTTTGTTTGGTAAGCTGGTTAGCTGTTCTCTAACAAAACACATGCATATGGTACCAAAAATGTTCCTGCTGGTATTAATTCACTCACCCATGGGCCTAATAAGGTCTGATCAGAAAATCAGTGGTCAAAGGTGACTGAAGATACATCCATTCTTCACTTATTAATGTTGCTCATCTGCCAATCACGGAGCATAATCCTTCTGGCTGCTCAGGCCTAGCAATTTGAAAGGTATTGGGCTCCTTTCTCATTTGTCACACCCAATTCAAGATCTGGCTTCATGTCAAAATAAATCTAGAATCTGATCACTTCCATTTTTAATCATTATCATACTGGTCTAAACCGATATCACTTTACTCTGGAAATTTCTAATAGTAAATTTCTAATTTCTAATTTGTAATGGCTCTCTCTCTCTCTCTCTCTCTCTCTCTGGTACTGAGGATTGAACTTAGGACCTTGTGCTTGCCAGGCAAGCACTTATTCTACGGAACTATCTCCTGAGCCCAGATGTCTCTGTTTTTGAATTTGCTCCCTTATGAACAAGTCCCAACTAGGAGCCAACAGGACTCTTTAGCTTTTTAAAACCGTGTCACTCCTCTGCTCGAAACCACCCAACAGTGTTTCTCCCCACTTTGCTCAGTGTGAATTGGAGAGTTCACATCCCTTGGCTTTCTCTGCAACTTTCTGATGTCACCCTCTCTTTGCTACTCACATGATACACACAGACCTCCTGCCTCCTACACAAGCTCCCTTTGGCTCAGCTCCTTATCTTCTGGAGGACCTTTATTATGATTCATTTTCTCAGCCAGGCTCTGTCCCTGACCACGTACAGAATAGTGACTCCTCACCCAGTTCTACCATTCGTTGTTCCCTTTACCCTAAACTTTATTCCCTCTAAGCCCATATATATTTACTTGTTTATTTGTTTAATGTCTGCCTTCTACCCTTCAATGGTAAGCTTCAAAGTAGGAATTGACTTTATCTTATAGTGATATAGCCATGATATCTGTAGCAATTACAGTACTGCCCGACACAGACAAGCAATAAATATATGTTGCATGATTAAATAGATAATCACACCTTACCACACATTAGTTAAATGTTTTCTTGTTGTTGTTTTGTTTTGTTTCTGGTAATGGGGATTAAACTCAGAAGCTTGAGCTTGCCAGACAGGCACTTACACCCCTGAGCTATCTGCCTAGCCTCTCAATCTCCTTAGGGCCATTAGCTGCATGTACTGCACACTAAATAACATTTGTTGCAAAGGAAGTATCTTTTGGTCAAAAAGTCCTCTCAGGTAATTTTTGTTAATGCAATTTCTTTGTTTAATGTTAGTAGACTGTATGTGGTGTATTTAAAAAATAAATGCAATTTACCTAGGAGTAGTATCTATGTTTAGAAGTAAACATAAGGGGGCCCGGCAGGATGGCTCAGTGGTCTAAAGCGCCTGCTTGGGAAAGCTTGGGCGGCTTCAGGGACCACCGTTCGATCCCCAGCACCACATGCTGCGCCAGCCCTGCCCTCCAGGCGGGCTGAGCCGGCCATAAAAATGAATGAATAAACAAAGGTTCTGAAACAAGAAAAAAATAAAAAAATTAAATTTAAAAAAAAAAAAAAAAAAGAAGAAGTAAACATAAGGATTGTTATAGTTGGGGCTCAGGAAATGTTACCCCAAAGTATAGTACCTTGGTGTGTTGAATTAAAGGACACTGAGAGGTCCTTAGAAGCAAAATCTTTCCAACCTTCTCTGCCCCTTTTTCCTCTTGCTCCCTTTCCTATCTAAGGAAGGGCACAGATTTTTTAACATTTTTCCCCAGTGTGGATCATAGCAGTGAAAAACTGACTCTCCTAAGGCCAGTCATAAACTAGAAATAGGATCCTACTCTTACACTTCTTCCTCTGAGGTGGCTACAAAACAACTTCCTGCCGTAACTTGTCTGATAGTAGCTCACAAGACTAATTTCCTCATAGAAAGGAATATCTCACAGCAATACTAAGAAGAATTTAATAAATAGGCTAGTTCGAGCTGTTGTCAGTAGGCTGCATCCTTTGTCCAATCCCATTTCTACATGGCTGACCATTTTTAGTGAACACAAGCATAAAAACTGAGGTTACTCTGAAGCTCTGAGTAAAAATTGAATTAATAAATGCTTTTGTTTTGTAACCTGTTTTTGTCTTAAGAGTGCTTGGTCCTAGCCATTATGATGGGTGGGGAAAGGTCACACCTTTCTGCCTATGAAGTTGGTTGGAAGAAGGAGGTTTTGAATAAAGGACATCCACCATGAAGACTGCAATTTTTCTTTCTGCTTGCTTCATTCCTTCAGATGGTCACTCCCAAAGGCCTAAAAGGAATAGGAAAGCTGGTATTATAACTTTTATCTAGTCATCTGTACTAGTCAGTGAGGAGCACCATAACAAAAGGATACATGTTTGAACAATAGCAATTGATTTTCTCAAAGTTGTGCAGACTAGAAGTTGAGGGTTATGGTTCTGGTCAACTAGAGTAATGTTGAAGGTTCGCTTTCTCTTCCCTACTTACGGATCACCACCACCCTACTATGTCCTCACATGGCCTTATGGCACTTCCTTGATGTGTGTGGCAGGAGGGTAGAGGAGGGGGGAAGAGAAAAAGAGGAAAGAGTTTTCTCTGACAAGGACTCCAACCCCTCTGGATTAAGGGCCTACCATTATGATCTCGTTTACCCTCAATTACTTCTTTACTGCAATACACCTCCCTTGGAGGTCAAGACTTTTAATATATGAAATTTGGGGGACACAAGCAGTGCATAGTACCTCCTCTTCTAGGCTTAGCTGAACTCTGTGAAGCTCCTGCCTACTTACTGTCTTAGAGCCTTTTCTCTAGAAATAAGGGTCCAACAGTTGCAACTCATTCTAGTCTTATGTTCTGGAAGGTTCTCAAGTGTTATATTTTAACCTTTTCTTGAAGTAATGTTCACCTACACACCACATACATGAGCAGTTACATATAACAAATATATAGAGAGAATATATAAAATAGATGTAACCATTATATTTTTATTTTACAAATAAATTATTCATGTAAGTGCTTGTAAAGCCATTCAATACTCTTTATTATTTCTATAATGCCACTGCCTAGGCACTTGGAATACAAGGGAGTCATCGCCACACACTGCCCTGGCCATCCCTGTTGGATACCAGCACGAGCTGGTCTTTCCTGCTAGTGGTTCTCTCTCATGTCTTACTGTCCATGAAGTTCTGTGCTTCCTCTCTCTTCCCTGACTAAGCTTTATGCTCCTGTTCTCCTTTCAGAACTTCCTGTTTATGGTCCTCTTTCCACTGGAACTTCTCCAGCATGAATGGTGTTTCCCAAAACCTCAACTTCTTCCCTGAATGATTTTTTCCTCCAATGACTCATAATATGACAGGCTGAAGATTTCTGGGCATTCTTTTTTTTTTTTTGAGACAGGGTTTCATTACGCAGTTCAAGCTGGCCTTGAGCTCACTTTTGTATCAGCCTAGGCTGGTCTTGAACTCACACTGATCCTCCTACCTCAGCCCCCCAAGTGCTGGGATTACAGGCGTGTGCCACCATGCCCAGACTTTCTGGGCATTCTGGAATGATGAGGACAACACTGGTAGTCAGCTAGATACAAAGACATACAATCTAAGGCTATGACTACTTGCCTACCTTTGGTGAGGACCAAGGTTCAATATCAAGTCCTAAAAAAAAAAAAAAAAAAGCTCCAAAGAACCTACATATGTACAGTTTGCTCTACTGGGATGACAGCCACAGGGGAGGATCTAAAGATATACTGAGCTGGATTCAATAAGGTAAGAGACTCACAGTTGATTCAGGAGGCGGCAGCAAGTGTAAGCCAAGAGCACAAATTTGGAACCTAGAAATCTTGGGTGGGCCCAGATATCCCAAGCTTTCCCATTTTTTGGTTGCTACATATCTGAAGTCTCGGAAGCGCTATTCATTCTAAGGGCTTCAGTCTATAGGTGCAGCAAGCATGTTCTTCAAGCTTTATGCGGAAATGTGCAGCCTCATCCCAGAGCCTTCCGAACCTTCACAGCCTTGGACGAGGCTTGGAGGAGGCTTGGGGCTTCTTTTCTAGGTTGATTATGAGCAGAAAAACGATGCTGGTTCTCATTCCTTTGGAGCCAAAGTGGGATGTGGGAGTCATGGTGCTGGTCACAGAGACTTCTGACTGTGACAATGAATTTGGGACAAGACTCTTATCTTGGAAAATATGCAGGAAAAATATCATTAAGAAAAAGAAAAACAGGGGGCCTGGGAGAATAGCTCCATGGCACAAGTGCCTGCCTGGCAAGTGCAAGGTTGTGAGTTTGAACCCCAGTCCCACAAGAAAGAAAGAAAGAAAGAAAGAAAGAAAGAAAGAAAGAAAGAAAGAAAGGAAGGAAGGAAGAAAGGAAGGAAGGAAGAAAGGAAGGCAAGCCTGAAAAGACAGTTTTTAAAAAAGGAAAAAGCAGAAAATTATGGAAGCAGTACCTTCAGGGCTGAAAATGCTCTCATGTCATTTGAGTGTTTTTCTTTTTTTTTTTTTTAAACTTTTTATTTATTTATTATTTTTATTCTTGTTTCAGAACCTTTGTTTATTCACTCATTTTTTTGGCCGGCTCAGCCCGCCCCGAGGG
>PVJA010035608.1:0-13129 GCA_004027025.1 Myocastor coypus | reverse complement strand
AGCCAGTCCAAATAGGGTAGATTAGCACAGCTCGGCAACACAGTGCTTGCCTAATAGGCTTCACCTCCGGCACCACAAAAATAAAAAGAAATGAATTAAATGACAACTAGACCGCAAGTTACCGAGCACACGTATAGTATGATGTCATTCCTGTAAAACAGTACAAACACTACTACATATGCTTGTCACTGACAGACACAGCTTGATAATTAATACATAATCCCAACAGATTAAAAAAAGGGAAACAGTGAACTCTAAAGAACACTTAATTTAGGTTTTAAATGGTTACTCCTTACAAAGGAAGATTTAAAGCAAACATGACCCTCTTACTGAGAACTATGTATGATAAATATATGTTAACTTTTTTTTTTTTTTGCAGGACTGGGGCTCAAACTTAGGACCTTGCACTTACCAGGCAGGCATTTGTGCCACGGAGGTTATCTCCCTAGCCCCCACATTAACATAACTTCAATTAGAATTAAATATAAACAGTCCAGATATGGTGCCACACACCTGTAATCCCAGGACTGTAGAAGGATGAGACAGGAAGACAGCAAACTAAAGCCCAGGCTAGCAAGAACTTGATTCAAAACTTAAAGGCCAGGGTTGTAGCTCATTGAGAAAGCACAAAAAAAATAAACATAATGACACAATTCATATAACTATTCAGATGTATTCAATTTTTTGTTTTGTTTTGTTTTTTTGGTCTTTCTGGGACCGTCTCTCTATGCAGTCCAGGCTGTCCTTGAGCTTAACTCTGTAGCTCGTTATAGTCTTTTTTTTTTTTTTTTTTTTTTGTGGGACTGGGTTCAAACTCATGACCTTACACTTGCCAGGCAGGCACCTGTGCCACGGGGCTATCTCCCCGGCCCCTCTGGTCTTTTTGCTTTTTGAGACAGGGTCTCACTATGCAGTTCAGGCTGGCCTTAAGCTTACTTTTGTAGCCCAGGCTGGTCTCGAACTCACATCGATCCTCCTGCCTCAGCCTCCCGAGTGCTGGGATTACGCCTGGCTTCCCTCAGGCTGGTCTTGAACTCTCACAATTGTATTGCCTCAATCTCCTGAGTACTGAGATTACAGGCATATGCCATCACAACCAGGTACACATAATCTTAAAAAGAATGTTTTAATTTTCAAAAAACATAGTCATTAAGCAAGACTTCTATAACAGTGCAACCCCAGACTGATCCCTGAAACCCTAGTTTGGTTGTTTTGTTTTGTTTTGTTTTGTTTTGTTTTTATTTCTTGTTTCAGAACTTTTGTTTATTTATTTTTATGGCCAGCTCAGCCTGCCCTGAGGGCAGGGCTGGCGCAGCATGTAGTGCCGGGATCGAACCATGGTCCCTGTAGCCACCTAAGCTTTCCTAAGCAGGCACTTTAGACCACTGAACCATCCTGCCTGGCTAGAAACCCTAGTTTTAATTCCACCCACCAGATTTCCCCCCAATGACATAAGAAACCAAGAAGAGCCACAGATATAGCTTAGCAGCATAAGCACCTGCCTAGCAAGCATAAGGTCCCAAATTTAATACCTGGTACCACAAAAAAAAAAAAAAAAGTAATTTTTAAAAAGGCAGAACAGGGCCCGGCGGGATGGCTCAGTGGTCTAAAGCGCCTGCTTGGGAAAGCTTGGGCGGCTTCAGGGACCACGGTTCGATCCCCAGAACTACATGCTGAGCCAGCCCCGCCCTCAGGGCGGGCTGAGCCGGCCATAAAAATGGATGAATAAACAAATAAAGGTTCTGAAACAAGAAAAAATAAATAAACAAATAAATAAATAATTCTTTAAAAATAAAATAAAAAGGCAGAACAGCAGGAAAGGGGCGGGCGAGATGGCTCAGTGGTCTAAAGCGCTTGCTTAGGCAAGCTTAGGCAACCTCAGGGACCTCAGTTCAATCCCTGGCACAACATGTTGTGCCAGCCCCACCCTCAGGGCAGGCTGAGCCAGCCATAAAAAAAAAAAAAAAAGGATAAAACCTTTGGGCCTGAAGGAAAAAAAAAAAAAAAAAACTTTGGGCCTGGAGAGATAGCTCAGAGGAAAGAGGAGTAAGAGCTAACCTGGCAAGTACAAGGATCTAAAGGATCTAAATTCAATCCCCAGCCCCATATGTCAAATGTGCTGTCTTGGCCCTGAATGTAGTGTAAAAAAGACAGAAAGAAAGCAAGAAAGCAAGCAAGCAAGCAAACAGCATGAAAATGTTACAGCTTTTTCTTGCTGTAGAAGAGAAACATAGGCAAGGGTTCTACTACTGAGCTACAGCCCAATACTAACACAATTTCTTATTTGGAGAAAGGGAAATATCAAAACTCAAACTCAGCGTACCTCACATTTGGCAGGTAGGCACTGTGCCACCAGCCAAATCACTGCTGGCCCATAATAATAGAAATTGTTAACACATTTCTTCGAATTTTATTTTCCATACAATCCACCCAGAGACCAGGGATCGAACCTCAGTCTCTGAAGCCGCCCAAGCTTTCCTAAGCAGGCACTTTAGACCACTGAGCCCTTCCGCTGGGCCCCTAGGTTTGTTTTTTGACTTTTTCTTCTTGTATGTTTTCGTTTGGAATGGTTGTGTTCCCAAAGCAGGGGATCTTATGTTTGTTTTATTTTTTTTTTTTAAAGAATTTTTAAATTTTATTTATTTATTTTTTTCTTGTTTCAGAACCTTTGTTTATTCACTCATTGTTATGGCGGCTCAAAATCAAGTATACAATCTAAATATCCTATATGCATCTCATTAAAATTGTACAAGGAGTTGAGCACAGGAGATCATTCCCTCTCTGGGCTGAGACAAAATGATTTCAAGTTCAAGGTTAGCCTGGGTGACACAGGGAGGCTTTGTCTCAAACACAAGCAGGGGAGGCCAGCAAGATGGTTCGGTGGTCTAAAACACCTGCTTAGGAAAGCTTAGGCAACTGCAGGGACCGTGGTTCCATCACCAGGCCGGCTGAGCTGGCCATACTACAAAAAAAAAAAAAAAAAAACACAAGCAGGTAACATTTCTTTTTGTTTGTAGAAGGGCACAAGGGGAGTAGCTGGGATTGAACCCATGCTATTCACATTGAACTGTTACTTTCCTAGCCCTGTTTCTTTTTACACCTGGTCCCACTAAGTTGCCCCAAGGTGGTCTGAAAGAGTGCTAGGGTTACAGTATGCACCACCATGCCTAATCAAAGCAAAAGGAAACTGAAATAAAACATCCTCCCAATTTACCTTACAATAACTACCTTACCCATCTTCACACCTTAACCACATCCACAGAGAGGATAAAAGAACAAAAGCAGGGAGCAAATGGCATTTGAGGAACTGTATGGCACGCCAATCACCTCTCACCACACTCATTTCCTATTTTTCTTACATTTTCTGACCTTTATCTACTGGTGACATTTCCCAATACAGCCTTACTATTAGTATTTACTGAAAATGTAAAACATAAGATCAGGGCCCCACAAGATGGCTCAGTGGTCTAAAGCGCCTGCTTGGGAAAGCTTGGGCGGCTTCAGGGACAGCGGTTCCATCCCCAGCACCACATGCTGCTCCAGCCGGGTCCTCAGGGCAGGCTGAGCCGCCATAAAAATGAATGAATAAACAAAGCTTCGGAAACAAGAAAAAAATAAATAAATAAAATTTAAAAATTCTTTTTAAAATAAATAAATAAATAAATAAAACATAAGAGGGGCCTGGCGGGATGGCTCAGTGGTCTAAAGCGCCTGCTTGGGAAAGCCTGGGTGGCTTCAGGGACTGTGGTTCGATCCCCAGCACCACATGCTGCGCCAGCCCTGCCCTTGGGGCGGGCTGAGCCGGCCACAAAAATGAGTGAATAAACAAATAAAGGTTCTGAAACAAGAAAAATAAATAAATAAATAAATAAAAAATTCAAAAAAATATATATTAAAAAAAATGTTTCTTATGATTAGCTGCATCCTCCGTTTGTTAAGTCTCATTATTTTATTTCTTATTTATTTATTTTATCAGGACGGGGATTCAAACTCACAACCTTGCACTTGCCAGGTAGGCACTTGTGCCCCTGAGCTATCTCCCCAACCCAAGTCCCACTATTTTAAATCATAGCTGAAATTATCCTGTTATGCAGTAAGACAATCAATACAAGCAAAGAGAACTACAAAACTGCTGCTCAGTGGGCCGAGAGACAGCTCACAGGCACAGGTACCTGCCTGGAAAGTTCTCGGTCTTCAGTTCCATCCCCGGCACAAAAAAAAAAAAAAAAAAAAAACCTGCTCAGAATTTGAACAATCTTAGGGGCTGGGGAGATAGCCCCATGGCACAAGTGCCTGCCTGGCAAGGTTGTGAGTTTGAAACTGGGTCCCACAAAAAAAAAAAAAAAAAAAAAAAACCAAGCATGTGAACAATCTCAGATTCACAATCCTAAACAGGCTATTAAGACATAATTTCTACTCACCCAAAACTGCCCCAGCAAAAATAAAACTTCAACATTTAGCAAGCATGGTGGCACACACCTATAACCCAGGCACTTGGAAAATAGAGGTAAGGCAAAGGGGTTGGGGATTTGGCTCTGCGGTAGAATGCTTGCCTAGCGAGCTGGAAGCCTGGGTTCAGTCTTCGGCACCAAAAAAAGAATAAAACCTCCTGTAAAAAACAGTTCCATCCAAAAAATTAATAAAATGACAAAAGACCAAAAACAAACAAGGTAACAGCGCGCACAACCTTTAACAAAAAAAAAAAAAAAAAAAAAAATAGAGGTAAAAGCTTTGTCCCAAGTTTAAAGCCAAAATTAACTAAACAGTGAGCTCAAGCCCAGCCTGAACTACAAAGCAAGACCTTATCTCAAAAGAAAAACAAGGGGGATTGGGCAGATTGCTCATTAGAATAAGTGCTTGCCTGTCAAATTGCAGGGATCTGAATTCAATCCCCCATTTCAGAAAAAAAAAAAACACAAAATCAAAAAAATACTATTTGTTATATATGCTATAGATAAAAAGCTGCAATCTGTTCTCTACAAATTCTCTAGTCCACACAGGAAGGAAAAACAACTGCACTGTGTGCCCTGCAAATGTACTTCTCTACAACTACTGAAAATTCAATCTTTTTATCATGATACTTCCAGAAGTTCAACTGCCAAAAAATGCTTCTGGCTCCCAGGAGCAGGGGGTGGAAACTTTCCTTCACTCACAAGAAGTTTCCAGAAGTGTTCATAAAGGTTGCTAGCCTAGTTTCTTATTTAGTTTCTTTTTCCCCTTGAAAAAATGTTTTACTGGGGCCCGGCCGGATGGCTCAGTGGTCTAAAGCACCTGCTTAGGAAAGCTTAGGCGGCTGCAGGGACCGCGGTTTGATCCCCGACACCACATGCTGCGCCCTCAGGGGGGGGCTGAGCCAGCCATAAAAGCAAAGAAATAAACAAACAAAAGTTCTGAAACAAGAAAAAAGAAAAAATGTTTTACTAACCCAACCTAGCCTTGAATTCTGTAGGTAACCCAGGCTGCCTCAAACTCAAAATCCTCCTGCCTCAGCCTCCCAAGTATTGGGATTACAGGCTGGTGCCACATCAGGATAAAGAGAAAAAAAAATTATGTCGCTTAGTTGGAAGGTCTACACATCTCAATGCCTGTAATTCCAGGACTTAGGAAGCTCAGACAGGACAATTGCTATAAGTTTGAGGCCAGTCTGGGCCACATAGTGATTTCACAACCAACCAGAACTACATAGTAAGACCCTGTTAGAAAACAAAACTATCAAAAAAAAAAAAAAAAAACTATCAATATAACTTATCTTTCTGTTGCTATTCTATGATCAAATAATGTACCCTTAAAAATCTTTTAAAAAACAAATCTTAGGGGCCTGGCAGGATTGCTCAGTGGTCTAAAGCGCCTGCTTAGGAAAACTTGGGCAGGAGCTGGGGAGATAGCTCCGAGGCACAAGTGCCTGCTGGGCAAGTGCAAGGTTGTGAGTTTGAACCCTGGTCCCACAAAAAAAATTAAAAAAAAAAAAAAGGAAAGCTTGGGCGGCTGCAGGGACGCGGTTCAATCCCTGGCACCACATGCTGCACCAGCCCTGCCTTCAGGGCAGGCTGAGCCAGCCATAAAAATAAATAAATAAACGAACAAAAGTTCTGAAACAAGAAAAAAAAAACCTTAATTTAGGCTTTCTTAACCCCATAACCATAGTTATAAATCCTGAATATGACTTTCTTTCTTTCTTTCTTTCTTTCTTTCTTTCTTTCTTTCTTTCTTTCTTTTCTCTCTTTCTTGGCAGAACTAGGGATTAAGCTCAGGGTCAGTGTTTATTCTACTGAGCTATCTCCCCAGCCCCCATATTTTTATGTTTTAAAATGTGCTATAGGGGCCCGGCGGGATGGCTCAGTGGTCTAAAGCACCTGCTTGGGAAGCTTGGGCAGCTTCAGGGACTGTGGTTCGATCCCCAGCACCACATGCTGCGCCAGCCCTGCCCTCGGGGCAGGCTGAGCCAGCCATAAAAATGAATGAATAAACAAACAAAGGTTCTGAAACAACAATAAAAATAATAATTTTTTTTTTAAAATGTGCTATAACAGGGGCCCGGCGGGATGGCTCAGTGGTCTAAAGCGCGTGCTTGGGAAAGCTTGGGCGGCTTCAGGGACCATGGTTCAATCCCCAGCACCACATGCTGCGCCAGCCCTGCCCTGGGGCAGGCTGAGCCAGCCATAAAAATGAGTCAATAAACAAACAAAGGTTCTGAAACAAGAAAAAAAAAAATAAAAATTTAAAAAATAAATAAATAAATAAAATGTGCTATAACAAATATACTTACTTGGTCCAATCAGTTTTTCAGATGTTACAAAATCTGTTTAAAATCCCAACTCGGTATTAGGCCTAAATTCTCTCTTTAATTAACAGTATTTGGACAAGAAACGGGCAACCCCTCAAACTGCAACCCAAGCCTGGCATCCTAAGTTACTCCAACTCTGATGTTTCTGATAAACAGTCCTTACCACTCTGGCTGCTCTCTCTTGAGATTCACATTTCCTGCAAAACCATGGTCCAGTGGGTACTTGAACAATGCCATAGCAAGCTGTTGGGAAACCAAATGTTTCAAAATTTTAGTAGTTGAAAGACTATGGAAAAGTCAAATGGGGGATTCCCACTCGGGACCCCCCTCCTGTCCCTCTCTCAGACAGGAGCTTTCTTTCTCTCAATAAATATGTTCTGCTCATTAAAAACAAAAAAAGTCAAATAATCTTTCAAGGCCATAATATATTACCCTGCAAACTATTTCAATCAATTACTAGCTTCATAAAGAATTTTTTTGTCTTTTTGAGACAGTGTCTTGTTATGCAGTTCAGGCTGGCCTTGAGCTCACTTTTGTGGCCCAGGCTGGTCTCGAACATGCACTGATCCTCCTGCCTCAGCCTCCCAAGTGCTGGGATTAGACACATGTGCCACCAGGCCCTGCCCAAGAATTAATTTTTTTTTTTCTTCTGAGACCAGGGTTCGAACTCACGACCTTGCACTTGCCAGGCAGGCACTTGTGCCACAGAGCTATCTCCCCAGCCCCAAGAATTAATTTTTTTAAGGCACCTGCATATAAAGCCAGGCGTAGTGGCACATGCCTGTAATACCAGCACTCGGAAGGCTGAGGCAGGAGGATCCGTGCGAGTTCGAGACAAGCCTGGGCTACAAAAGTGAGCTCAAGGCCAGCCTGAACTGCATAATGAGACCCTGTCTCAAAAAAGACAAAAAAAAAAAAAACACCTGCATAGGGATCAGGCTATAATCCTTGGCATGCTATGCTGGCACGCCCCCAGGATGCTAAAATGGTGAGTGGTTGGGACCCAACAAGACGGCTCAGTGGTCTAAAGCACCTGCTTGGGAAAGCTTAGGCGGCTACAGGGACCGTGGTTCGATCCCCAGCACCACATGCTGCGCCAGCCCTGCCCTCTGGGCAGGCTGAGCCGGCCAAAAAAACAAAAGTTTTGAAACAAGAAAAAAATAAAATTAAAAATTAAAAAAATGAATAAATAAATAAAATAAAATGGTGAGTGGTGACATGTGCCTGTAGTCCCATCACTTGAGAGGCTGAAAACAGGAGAATCACTATAAATCTGATCAGTGTAGTGAGACCCTGTAGACCTTGTACCAAATACAAAATAAAAGAAGAATATTTATGTAGCTTTTTTTTTTTTTTTTTTTTTTTTGAGACAGGGTCTCGCTATGGAGTTCAGGCTGGCCTTGAGCTCACTTTTGTAGCCCAGGTTGGTCTCAAAGTCACACGGATCCTCCTGCCTCAGCCTCCCTAGTGCTGGGATTACAGGCATGCACCACCACGCCCGGCTTATGTAGCATTTTTTTGAGACAGGGTCTCTGCCAAGCTGTCCTCAAACTCAAAATCCTCTTGTATCAACCTGGCTCATAGTCACTGACAATAATTAAAAAGTAAAATAATAATTTTTCCATTCAACCCTGTTATATATTTCATCTGAGTAAGTATAAATGTTATACTGATTTTTTTTTTGTATTTATTTATTTGGTACAGGATCTCATAGTGATCCTCCTGTGTCAGCTCCCCAGCGCCAGGATTATAGGCATATGCCACTATGCCCAGTTTCAGTAGCCAGCATGGCTTGGGCCAGCTTAGGATGGCACAGCATGTGGTACCAGGGATGAAACCCAGGACCATGCACTTGCCAGGCAGAGACAGGTGCTTAGACTACCAAGTGATCTCCCCAGCCCAATAAAAACTAAAATTTTTTTTAAAGAATTTTTAATTTTAGCCAGGCGTGGTGGCTCACGCCTGTAATCCCAGCACTTGGGAGGCTGAGGCAGGAGGATCTCTGCGAGTTCGAGACCAGCCTGGGCTACAAAAGTGAGCTCAAAGCCAGCCTGAACTGCACAGTGAAACCCTGTCTCAAAAAGCCAAAAAAAAAAAAGAATTTTTAATTTTTTTTTTTTCCTTGTTTCAGAACCTTTGTTTGTTTATTCACTCATTTTTATGGCCGGCTCAGCCTGCCCTGAGCACAGGGCTGGCACAGCATGTGGTGCTGGGGATCGAACCGCAGTCCCTGCAGCCACCTAAGCTTTCCTAAGCAGACACTTTAAACCACTGACCCATTCTGCCAGGCCCCTGCCTAGTGATCTTACTGCAGCCTCTTGAATGCTGGGATTACAGGTGTGTACCACCACACCTGGCTAGCGTTTGTTATTTTATACTGGGAAGAAAATCATGTAACATTTTGTATAGAAGACTGGTGGGTTCAATACTCAGTATGGGGGAACTAATATTAATACATAAAATGTTAACATACATACAGCAGCTCCTGTCTCTCTCTTAGACAGGAGCTTTCTTTCCCTCAATGAACCTCAATAAATGTGTTCTAGGCCAGGGAGATAGCTCAGTAGAATAGTGCTTGCCTGGCAAGCTCAAGGTCCTGAGTCCAATCCCTGGTACCGCAATAAATAAATAAATGCATGAATGAATGAATGAATGAATGAGTGAATGAATGAGTGAATGAATGAGTGAATGAATGTTCTGTTCATTAAAAATATTATACAGCATGTCTAAAACAAATAGGGGCCCAGCAGGATGGCTCAGTGATCTAAAGCACCTGCTTAGGAAAGCTTGGGCGGCTGCAGGGACTGCGTTTGATCCCTGGCAGCACATGCTGTGCCAGCCCTGCCCTCAGGGCAGGCTGAGCTGGTCATAAAAATAAACAAACAAACAAAAGTTTTGAAACAAGAAAAAAATAAAATAAACAAACAAACAAAAGTTCTGAAACAAGAAAAAAATTTTAAAAATAGAATAAAAAATAAAACAGGGGCCCCACAGGATGGCTCAGTGGTCTAAAGCACCTGCAAGCGGCTTCAGGGACCGCGGTTCAATCCCCGGCACCACATGCTGTGCCAGCCCTGCCCTCAGGGCAGGCTGAGCCGCCGGCCATAAAAAATAAACAAACAAACAAAAGTTCTGAAACCAGAAAGAAAGAAAGAAAGAAAGAAAGAAAGAAAGAAAGAAAGAAAGAAAGAAAGAAAGAAAGAAAGAAAGAGACAAACAAACAGACAAACCCACAGAAAGAAAAATTAGTGGTTGCCTAGGACTTCAGAAATTCAGTACATGGGCCAGGCATGGTGGCACATGCCTGTGATCTCTACACTTAGAAGGCTGAGGTAGGAGGATTGGTGCAAGTTTGAGACCAGCCTGGGCTACAAAAGTGAGCTCAAGGCCAGCCTGAACTGCATAGTGACAGCCTGTCTCAAAAAGACCTAAAAGAAAAAAAAGCTCAGTACAGATTGCTAATTTGTAAATGGAAATGATTGCTAATGAGCCCAACATTTCTTTTTGTTTAAATCTTTCATTTATTTATTTGGTACAAGGTCTCATCACCACACATGGCTTCAGTAGTTGGCTCACTACTTAAAGATTTTTAAGGGTACATCATGCAGTACTAGGCACTGAAATGGAGTCCTTGAACTTACCAGGCAGTTGCTTAGACCACCAAGTATCTCCCAGGCTCCCAATATTTCTTTTGTTTTATTTTTATTTTATTTTCTCTATTTAGGACAGTGTCAATAGGGTCTGTAGGGTCTCACTATGTAGATTGTACTCATAGTGATTTCCATGTTTTCAGCCTCCCAAGTGCTGAGATTATAGGTGTGTACCACCATTCCCAGTCAAAACTGCCATCACAGTATGCCAGGGATCGAACCCTGGACGCTGTGCTCTACCTAAGCAGGTGCTTTAGTCCACTGAGCTATCAGGCTGGCGCAACACTTCTTGTTAAAGTGATGAAAACAACATAAAATTAATGGTGGTAATGGCTGCACAACTCTGAATAAATAAAAAGCCACTCAACTGTTAGCACTATAAATGGGTAAATTGTGTGGTATGGAATTATCCCTTAATATAGATGTCACAAAACAAGAAAAACAAGTGTTTTTATTTCTAAATATTTTATAACACAAATGTTCCATATGTCTAATTCACAGGCTGTCCAGACATGGTAATTATAGCATTTGGGATGCTGAGGAGGAGATTCACTGAAAGTTAGTGGCCAGCTCAAATGACATAGTGAGACCCTGCCTCAAAAACTTTAACAAGCCGGGCGTGGTGGCGCACGCCTGTAATCCCAGCTCTTGGGAGGCTGAGGCAGGAGGATTGGTGAGAGCTGGAGACCAGCCTGGGCTACAAAAGTGAGCTCAAGGCCAGCCTGAACTGCATAGCGAGACCCTGTCTCAAAAAGACAAAAAAAAAAAAAGGAAAATCTTTTTACTCAATGTGGTCCCAGGGACTGAACCCAAAGCCTTCTCACTGAGCTATATCTCCACTCATTTTGAGTCTCAATAAATGTCCCAGGCTGACCCCAAGCTGGTAGTACCACTGCATCAGCTTTCAGTGTTGCTCGGACTAGAGGAGTATGCCACCCCACACAGTAAACTTTTTATTTTCCTTAAATCATTTATTTAGGGGCCGGCAAGATGGTTCAGCAGTCTAAAGTACCTGCTTAGGGGCCTGTCAGGATGGCTCAGTGGTCTAAAGCGCCTGCAGGCGGCTGCAGGACGGAGGTTTGATCCCTGACACCACATGCTGCGCCAGCCCTGCCCTCAGGGCGGGCTGAGCCAGCCATAAAAAAATAAATAAATAAACAAACAAAAGTTTTGAAACAAGAAAAAAAAAAAAATTTTTTTTTTAAAAATAAAGTTAGCCGGGCGTGGTGGCTCACACCTGTAATCCCAGCACTTGGGAGGCTGAGGCAGGAGGATTGGTGTGAGTTCAAGACCAGCCTGGGCTACAAAAGTGAGCTCAAGGTCAGCCTCAACTGCATAGCGAGACCCTGTCTCAAAAAGACATACATACATACATACATAAGTAAATAAATAAATAAATAAAGTAAAGTAAAGTACTGGTTAGGAAAGCTTAGGCAACCGCAGAGACCACAGTTCAGTCCGCGGCACCACATGCTGTGCCAGCCCCATCCCCAGGGCAGGCTGAGCCAGTCATAATACTAATAATAATAATTTATTTTTTTAAGAATTTTTTATTTTGGGGCCCAGCGGGATGGCTCAGTGGTCTGAAGCGCCTGCTTGGGAAAGCCTCAGAAGGCTGCAGGGACCGCGGTTCGAAACCCGGCACCATGCTGTGCCGGCCCTGCCCTCGGGGCAGGCTGAGCCGGCCATAAAAATGAATAAATGGACAGGCAGGAGTTCTGAAACAAGAAAAAATAAAATAAATAAAGTACTTGTTTCAGAACCTTTGTTTGTTTATTCACTCATTTTTATGGCCAGCTCAGCCCGCCCCAAGGGCAGGGCTGGCGCAGCATGTGGTGCCGGGCATGGAACCGCGGTCCCTGAAGCCACCCAAGCTTCCCCAAGCAGGCGCTTTAGACCACTGAGCCATCCAGCCGGGCCCAATAATAATAATTTATTTAGCCGGGTGTGGTGGCTCACGCCTGTAATCCCAGCACTCGGGAGGCTGAGGCAGGAGGATTGGTGCGAGTTCGAGACCAGCCTGGGCTACAACAGTGAGCTCAAGGCCAGCCTCAACTGCATAGCGAGACCCTGTCTCAAAAAGACAAAAAAAAAAAAAAATAATAATAATAATAATAATAATTTATTTAGTACAGGGTCTCACAGTGCAGCTTAGACTCATAGTGATCCTCTTGTTTCAGTCTCACCAACACTGGGATTACAAGCTTATGCCAGCATGTCCTGGTCTCAGTAGGTGCACTGGGATTCCTGGGGATGGAAGGGCATGCAGTACCAGGGATGGAACTTGGGTCCTTGTGTTTGCCAGGCAGGTACAGTAAACACATCTTAAATATCAGGAAGAATAAATAAAACCAGCTTAACTTTTCAAAACTCCAAAACCTAAATTTCTAAGGGCCAGCCAGAAAGCTCATCAGATTAAAGTGCCTGCTTAAAGCCAGGCGTGGTGGCTCACGCCTGTAATCTCAGCACTTGGGAGGCTGAGGCAGGAGGATTGGTGCAAGTTCGAGACCAGCCTGGGCTACAAAGTGAGCTTAAGGCCAGCCTGAACTGCACAGGGAGACCCCGTCTCAAAAAAAAAAAAAAAAAAAAAAAAAAAAAAAAAAAAAAAAAAAAAAAAAAAAAAAAAAAAAAAAAAAAAAAAAAAAAAAAAAAAAAAAAAAAAAAAAAAAAAAAAAAAAAAAAAAAAAAAAAAAAA
>PVJA010035607.1:0-21694 GCA_004027025.1 Myocastor coypus | reverse complement strand
TGCCTCAGCCTCCCGAGTGCTGGGATTATAGGTGTGTGCCACCACGCCTGGCTTGAACACTAACTTATGTCAGGAGAATACAAGTTTTTCTTATGAGGCATATCACAACTTTCTTGGAGCCGGGTAGATAGTGGTATAAGGATCTGCCTGGCAAGTGTAAGGTCCTGAGTCTGATCTCCAGTACCAGAAAAACAAATAGCTCAGCAGATTAAAGCACCTGCAAGGAGGCATTCTGTCTCTGGGCCTGCTGTGCTGCCCCTGTCCCCAGGGAGCACTGAGACACAATTGAGACTGGGCATGGTGTGGTGTGCTTGTAATCCCAGCTCTTGGGAGGCTGTAAACAGGTGGATCACTACAGGTCTGATCTAGGAATGAGACCCTGAACACCCTGTAGACCCTTCCCTAAAATATAAAAAATAAAAAAAATTACCTTCTTGTGGTTAGGAAGAATTATGTGGGGATAGATTTTAAATAAAAGCATCAATAAAAATCACAGCAGAAAAGCTGGGCGTGGTGGCACATGCCTATAATCCCAGCACTTGGGAGGCTGACGCAGGAGGATTGGTGTGAATTCAAGACTAGCCTGGGCTACAAAAGTAAGTTCAAGGCCAGTCTGAACTGCGTAACAAGACTGTCTCAAAAAGACAAATAAAAAATAAAGCCCAACAATATGAAAAACATACCACTAAGAAGACCACAAAGAGGCAAGACATTTCCTTATGTGACCTGAAGAGCCCCGTGTAGGGCCAATCAGATTTTTCACTACTCTGAACATGCCGATCGATAGCCCTTGAAGTACTTTAGGCTGTTTTCGAACCTTGTATATTTAAATCAGTGATTTGCTATGGGGCAGAGCAAGAGAAAGGCTGATGAAGCTTTTCAATAATGGAGTGGAGAGAAAGGGGAAGGGCACAGAGTTAATGTGTGCCATGGACATTCCCCAGCTTTGCAGTGAACGTAGTGACTGTACACCGCAAGCATAATATATGCTAATCAAAATTTATGAAATTTGTGGAGAATATCCCCTATATTTTCCATTATGGATATTGAATTACAAATAATAGATGATATAAACGTTTTAGGGCTCAGAAAGAAAGCAGGCTCTAAAAATACTGAGAAATGTGGCTTTTTTATTTTATTTTTTTTAACTTTTTGTCTTTTGCAGACAGGGTCTCGCTATACAGTTGAGGGTGGCCTTGAGCTCACTTTTATAGCCCAGGCTGATCTCGAGCTTGCATCGATCCTCCTGCCTCAGCCTCCCGAGTGCTGGGATTACAGGCGTGCGCCACCATGCCCGGCTTAAATGTGGCTTTTTTAAAACTGCTTTTCTTGGAGTGAGAGGCTTCTTTGTGAGAGTTTCAGGGATGCCTGTGTGTGTTAGCTTCTTTTTCCATCCCTGTGACAAAATAGCTGACATCCTAGGTTGGAGGAAGAGGAGCGTGCTTAGGCTCACAGGCAGAAGTAGCATGACTGAGGGGCTTGGCAGAGGAGAGGTGCTATGGCAGGCAGCAGAGAAGGGGACGCTGGGAGCAAAGTCCCTCCCTTCCAGGCCACAGTCCCTGCCCCCATGACTCACCTCCACCAAGGCCTCACCTCCTTGTGTAGGTGATGCTAGGGGTACCATGCACTCATGATCCCGGTCATCTTCCAAGCACACGAGAAACCTGTGGTAGAATCCTTAGTGTGAAAACTCTAGACAAGAGTTTCTCTGACTCAGAATGACAGTGAGTTTCCACTGTAGTTTCATTTCTGCTGCTAAAACTTCCATATGAACTTGAGGCTTCAGAGACAGGTGACACAGGCCTAAGTGTGTGTGCTTGTGTACCTATGCTCATACAAAGTGGAAAACAGGAATGGTATTAAGTTGATAATGACATGACAAAAGATAGCTCATTCTTTCCCTGTTCATTCTACGATAATAGTGCGTGAAGCGAATTAAAAGCAAGAAAAATACCCTAGGCTCAGACTAAAGTTTGCAAATTTAAATACTGTAGAGGACACAAAGAAAACAAAGGAATGAATCACAACTAAGGAAAGAGAAACTATGGAGATGGCAAATATGACAAAATGGACGTTAGGTTTAAAGGGGCCTTGGACTTGTGGGAATGGAGGCTTAAAGTTGCCAGGATTACAGGGAAGATCACACTGTTTTAAAGGTTTGGGTTTTTTGTTGTTTGTTTTGGGATAGGGCTTATGGTGTAGCCTAGGATGTCTTCAAACCCTTAGCAATCCTTCTGCCTCAGCCTCCCTAGTGCTGCGATTCTTGCTGCCATTGTAGCATTGCATGGCCATACCTGGCTGTTTCCGTTTTTGGACAGGGTCTCCCTGCGTAGTCGAAGTTGACCTTGCACTTGCTATGTACCCAAGCTGGCCTAACTAGAAGCAATCCTTCTGCCTCAGCTTCCAGCATGTGCTGCCATACTCAGCATGGGCTTTTTTTTTTTTTGAGTGGTTCCAGGGATCTAACACAGGACCTCCCATGTTAGGCAGCCATTCTACCACTGATGTACAGTCCCAGCCACAGCAATTTCAATTTGTGTGTTAACACCAATGTTTTTAACAAGTTGGTAGCCAATTTGAAATGAAAATTAAGAAGTAAATCAGTGCATTAATAATCTGACTGGCCTTTGTTCCTCCATCCTGGGAAGTAGCCATAATCTTTGGTTTTTCTGCAGTGGGCTGAGTGTTGTTCTTACTCATGGTGAGCCCTTTGAACTATACTGAATAGTTTATGCTGGGGGCTGGGGAGATAGCTCCGAGGCACAAGTGCCTGCGGCAAGTGCAAGGTAGTGAGTTCGAACCCTGGTCCCACCAAAAAAAAAAAAGTTTATGCTAATGGATGGCTTAGGGTAGAAGCTGGTCAGAAAGCTCAGCCATGTGATTAGAGAGCTGAGATTTTATTTTTATTTATTTATTTATTTATTTTTTGTCTTTTTGAGACAGGGTCTCACTATGCAGCTCAGGCTGGCCTTGAGATCACTTTTGTAGCCCAGGCTGGTCTTGAACTTGCACCGATCCTCCTGCCTCAGCCTCCCGAGTGCTGGGATTACAGGCGTGCGCCACCATGCCCGGCTGAGGGTTGAGATTTTAGAGTTCATGATACTAGCCCAACTTCCCTGGAGAGAGTTATATAACAATTCAACCAATCATGCCTATAATGACTCCCTAGTGAAAACTCTGGACATACTAAAGCATGGAGAAACTTTCCTGGTTGGAAAATCTAGGTAATGTCACATATTAAAGTGCTGGGAATGCTGGGCATGGTGGCACATGCCTGTAATCCCAGCACTTGGGAGGCTGAGGCAGGAGGATTGGTACGAGTTCGAGACCAGCCTGGGCTACTGAAGTGAGCTGAAGGCCAGCCTGAACTGCATAGCAAGACCCTGTCTCAAAAAGACCAAAATAAATAAATAAATAAATAAATAAATAAATAAAGTGTTGGGAAGATATGGGGAGAAAGATGGAAGTTTTGGTTTTGAGTACTTCCCAAGTATCACCTTGTCTGTTTTGTGGTTGATTCTGACTTGAATCTTTTTTTTTTTTTTTTTGTATAATGAAACTATAATTGTACGTATAGTACTTTCCTGAGTTCTATAAGTTATTGTAGAGAGTTATCAAACTGGGAGTGGGGCGCAGTGCTTGATTTGTAGCTAGCTGGTCAGAAGAGACAGTGGCCTGGAGGCTCCCTAACTTGTGACTAGTGTCTTGAAGTAAAAATAATATGTGGAAGATTTTTTATTATACCTGTGGAAGATATTTTCTTTCCTGAAAAGTTTAGTGTAGCTCAGATTATTAGTGTCCAAAGTAATCATAATTTTCCTATCAAAAAACCTTTGAGAATAAAATCTGGTCCCATGGTAGGCAGTTAATGACCTTTAACATAGCCAGTGGTGGCAAAGTGGTGGCTCCTGTGCTGCTGCAGCAGGCTGTCTGGAAGCTGCTGGAGAGCTCTAATGGGTTTGTCATGACTGGTAGGCCGATTCAGTGATTCCAGAAGTCAGGAATGCCTTCCTAGAAGTGGGGTGGTTTAGGCCACGCTACCATTCAAGGTATACCCAAGATAAATATGTCCGAGATTAAACTACGCAACTGTTATTATCATAGGCCCATAGGGATAGCACTAGAAACCAATTTTGAAATTAAACTTAATAGGAAAGCATCTTCCTCATTTGTAGGGTCCAAGGCATTTGTCCCAGTGCCTCTGATTGGAAGATGAGTGTGTCCTTCAGCGTCTACCTCATAGGATCCTAAGGAGGCATCAAGAGGCCTCTGTGGTTAGGCTCTATCCCCGTGACTTCCTTTCTTTTTCTTTGAGATAGGATTTCACTGTGTAGCCCAGGCTGGCCTTCAACTCACAGCAATACTCTGGCCGTACCGTCCTGAAAGCTAGGGTTACAGGCATGCACACCATGCCCAGCTCCCTTCAGGAGACCAGCAGAAATTGGAACTACAGTTATCTGAGCTATCCTGTGTATATCCATGGATATATCTTTTTCCCTAGCTTCTTTCTGACTTTCTTCCTTTTCCTCATCCCAGTTTTTCCCTTTGAACAGATTCTTTCCATTTCATAGTATGTATTGTACCTTTCAGATTTGATTCACACTTTCAGGTTCTTACACTAGCAAGACAATGTATTTGCACATATGAAGGTCTGATTTATGTCACTTTCAAGTATGATCTCTGCTGCTTTGTGAGTCTTTGCATATGACACTGTTTATGAACTTGTTGATGCAGACTTGCAACAAGAGGGTTGCTCTGGATAATGTCTGACCATCTCACTTTTTTTGGTTGTCTTACTTTGTTGCCTAGGCTGGTCTCAAGCTCTCAGGGATCCTCCTGCCTCAGCCTCTTTTTTTTGACTGGCTGAGGCTGCCTTAAGGGTAGGTCTCGTGCTCCATATAGGGGAGGGTATCCAACCACAGTCCCCAGTGCCTGAGAGACTGCCAAATCATGTGCTTTACCCAACTGAGCTACCTAGCAGACTCCCCTGCCTCAGCCTCTTGAGTGCTAGGATCCCAGTCATTTGTCACCATGCCCAGCCCAGCCTGCATTTTGTCCTGAGATTTATCAGTTATTGATTTTAAGATATTTATGTGTGGAACCATCTCTGTGTACGCTGGGAACGTTAAGAGGCAAATTGTACTTATTAAAAGCAATGTGAGGAAAACATAAAAAATGTAGCAGTGAAAAAATATTAATACTAAAACTTTTAGATGGCCGGGCGTGGTGGCTCACGCCTGTAATCCCAGCACTTGGGAGGCTGAGGCAAGAGGATCGCTGCGAGTTCGAGACCAGCCTGGGCTACAAAAGTGAGCTTAAAGCCAGCCTGAACTGCACAGTGAGACCCTGTCTCAAAAAGAAGAAGAAAAAAAAACAAAAACAAAAACAAAAAAACCCAACTTTTAGATGTTTAATTTTTGAAGAAACAGCTAAAATGTAAACACTTCATATCATGTGCGGAAAACAGTTGTAATGCAAGTAGTTTGCTGCAGTGAAAGTGAACCAAATGACATATTTTTCAACCTTGGAGGGAAAACTCAATTAAAGCTACAATAGAATTGCAATGGAACCAAGGGGTTCAGCCTGACCTCATGTGCTGGGTGATATTCATCTTTCAAGTGTACAAACAAGGAAGCAGAGTTATCAAAGAACGAGAAATCCATTTGTTCAAAGACCATTTACTGGGTCTTTGTGCTGCGGGGAAGCTTGCCAGAAATGTTTAAACACCTAACCCAGTTCTATTCATGGATTTAACATATTCAAAGACTTGGGGGGCAATTAAAAGTGTCTTTGAAGTCCTGGGTATTCATCATCATATCTAACAATCCTTCCTTTCCAGGGCCCCTGCTCCAAGGAGGTCAAGGCAATTTATCTGACTGATTTTCATGACATCCTCATGAGATAAGGCAACTACCATTATCTCCCTTTTGCAAATGGAGAAACTGAAACACTGGGAGGTAAAACTCACTTGAGGAAGGTCAGGAGCAGGCCCATGAATTAAAACACATGCCTTAAAGCTTTTAGCTCTCATTTTCCTTCACAGGAAACTAAACACAAAAGAATTAAAGAGCAAGAATCCTATTCTTTAAAATGTTCTTTTTTAAGTTAAAGAAAGACAGTGAATTGATTTTTAAAAATATGCTTTCATGAGGAATGCTATTTGAGAAGTTTTTTTTTTACAATAAAGTCTTTTTTCCCTCGCCATCACTGGGGAATCAAACCTAGGATCTTGTATATTTGAGACAAATATTCTGTCAGTGAAATACTCCATCCCAGTAACTAGAATTTTAGTTGATGAAATACTTCCAAAGCTGTGACATTCATTTAACAAATACTACTGAAGGCTTGTTCTGAAACATGCTAGATTCTTGAGGGTGTTGAAAATTCAAAGGTGGAAGACATTCTCCATCCTTAAAAGTCATCTTTTAGAAAAAGACTGTGAAAAGATTAGGAACAGTTTTGTGTCAGTTGGCCTTAACTAAGTTCTTTATTTTTATTTTTTACTTTTGTCTTTTTGAGACAGGGTCTAGCTATGCAGTTGAGGCTGGCCTTGAGCTTCATTTTGTAGCCCAGGCTAGTCTTGAACTCACACTGATCCTCCTGCCTCAGCCTCCCGAGTGCTGGGATTACAGGTGTGCACCACCACACCCGGCTAACCTAAGTTCTTTATTTTAACCCTACAAAATCATTTTTTACTTTTATCATCTCCATAAATGTCACTGCCATGTACTCAATTACTTAGTACTATAATATGGACACCCTCCTTGGGATTACTCTCCCGTCTTCCCAACATATCCTCTGGCATATCTCAAAACATACCCTCAAGTCCTCTACTCTAAATTATCTTCATTGCCACTACTCTAATCCAGCTTGCTGTCTTCTGACTGGTCTTCCTTGTCAACTTGTTTCTAACTCCCTGCCAATCATTATTCACCATACAGATGGAATGACCTTACTGTCATTCTGTGGCAGTGGACAGAATGGCACTGTCCACAACTTTCAATGGTTTCACCTTGCGCTTGGAATGAAATCTAGAATTCGAATCATTCTGTGCTTGCTCTGCACATTCTCCAGCCTCATTCAACATCTTGTGTGTTGTCACACTAGCCTCCTCCTCTCAGTTACTGGGACCTAGTAGACTCTTTCCCCTTAGGCTTTTTACTTGCATTGCACCCATTGTTTAAAATTGTGGCCTCGGGCCTGGCAGGATGGTTCAGTGGTCTAAAGCGCCTGCTTGGGAAAGCTTGGGCGGCTTCAGGGACCGCGGTTCGATCCCTGGCACCACATGCTGCACCAGCCCTGCCCTCGGGGCGGGCTGAGCCGGCCATAAAAATGAGGAAAAAATAAACAAGGAAAAAATAAATAAAAAATAAAATAAAATAAAAAATTATTAAAAAAAAATTGTGGCCTCATGTACTGAATAGATATACCATACTCTATTAGCTCTTCTGTTGGCAAACAATTCATTTCTTCCCTTTGCACATGTTTTTAGGTTTTTTTCTTTTTTTTTTTTTTCTTAGCATAATGAGTAAGAGTACATGACTAGGGGCCTGGCAGGATTGCTCAGTGGTCTAAAGCACCTGCTTAGGAAGGCTTAGGCGGCTGCAGAGGCCGCGGTTCAGTCCCCTGCACCACATGCTGCGCCAGCCCTGCCCTCAGGGCAGGCTGAGCCGGCCATAAAAATAAACAAAAGTTCTGAAACAATAATAATAAAAAAACGTACATGACTAACATTTAGTTTGAAGAATTGTCTAGAATTGTATAGTAACTCTGGGGGGTCTACTTAGTTTGCTTTCTCTTCTAGAATTTTCTAAAAAGAACTTTCCTTGATCACCACGTTCATAGACTGGCCCAGCACCCTAGAGCTGGTCCTAGCTGCAGACTCTGCATATCTGTGCAGATGGAGTGTTTCAGAATCCCTCTGTGGTTAGAAAGGTGGTCATGTCCTATCTTCCCTGTCTTATTTTCCCATCATTTTTCTTGTGTTGCTTTTTACTGCTGATACTTTTTAGAAAATTAGGAAGAAAAGATGAAGGGGAGGTGGGAAATGAATGTTTCCACAGCTGAAAACACTGAATGTTTTTCAGTTGTGTGTGCATGTGGTTCTGTCATGGGTTAAGATCCAGGGTGTCAACACAGAGGTTTGATATGGACAAACTGGTACACGGTGGATGTTGCACCACCCTCCTGCATTGTTGAAGCTATGTGCTACAGGTGGGGTGGCTTTATCCTTGTGTTGTCCAAGGATGCTCTATTCTTTGTTGCCATCACGATTGGCTCTGGGCTGGAGTGATCCATCTGAAGTGCTGAACTTTAATGGCTGAGGGAAATGAGGCTTTCTCCCCCTAAACAGGAATGCAGAAGTAACCAGTGTTGTTGCTGTTAGACAATTGAAACTGCAAAGTTGACAGCAACAATGTGGAAAATGCAACCAAATAAAAACAAAATAAAAAACAGCCCAGTGAAACAGGAAGAGAACAGAATATACTCAAAAACTTACCTCTGGACTTTGCAAACACTGCAAGTAGACAAATTAATCCAGTTTTTTTTTTTTTTTTTTTTTTTTTGTCACTCCCACTTAAAAGCACTTAAATCAGTGCAGGAAGATTGGCAAGACTGCTTGCTACATGATTACTATCTGACCAAGCAATTGAGTTGTGCTCTCAGGGTAGCTTCTGTCCTGGAAGGAAATGTTCTCTGTAGCACAGGAGGCCTGCCTGAGAGACTCTGGGGAGCTCCTCCATTTTGGTCCTTCCCTGGACACAGTAGCTCTTGGTGCAGAGAGCAGATCCCCTGCTTGCTACTGTTATCCAAGCACAGAGGCATTGCCCTCTCTACAGAAAGACCATTCAACTCTCAGATGCTGTATTTGTATGAAAATTCTCTACTTGTGATATAACTGCAATATATCACCGAGGTGGTTTGTGTTATTCACAGTACCAAATTGTGAAAGGGGGTGGGGGTTGGGGCTGCCATTCACAGGTTCAGAACAGTATGTTATTCAAGTATTGTAAGCCTCAAAAATTAGTAATCTGGGACCACAGAGTGTGCGTGGGATATTTGTGCTTAGAAATGAAAGGGTCTTTGTGTATGTGTGTGTGCATTGTGTAGCTTTTCAATAATGAGGCAGGACAGTGACAGCTCAGCTCTGTGCCCTTCTGCATTTCTCTGTCTCTGCTACCTTTTGGCACTGCTAGTTTTCACCTTAGTCGGCTGGTTGGGTGCTTATTATCGATGAATGATTCTGTAACTGACTTGAGCATGTTCTCTAATGTATTTTTCCTCACACTTAAATGTATTATTATAATATTAGCATATTAACTGCACAAAAATAATGGATTATGATGAGTTTTTATTCATATATATAGGGTAGCAAAGTGAAAAATTTTAAAGCGATTTTAAGAAGTTAATTAAATGTTAATTGGTGGCTGTCTAGCATACCATTCTTGTTATGGAATACATTTTCCTTCAGTATTTATCACAATGTGACTGTAGAAAAAACTGGCACTGGTGATAGCCCTTCTAACTTTTTTTTTTTTTTTGCCCTTTTGAGACAGGGTCTTACTCTGCAGTTCAGGCTGGCTTTGAGCTAACTTTTGTAGCCCAGGCTGGTTTCGAACTCGCATCAATCCTCCTGCCTCAGCCTCCCAAGTGCTGGGATTACAGGCGTGAGCCACCACACCCAGCTTTTTTTGTTTGTTTGTTTGTTTTTTGAGACAGGGTCTTACTGTGCAGTTCAGGCTGGCCTTGAGCTCATTTTCATAGCCCAGGCTGTTTTTGAACTCACATTGATCCTCCTACCTCAGCCTTCCAAGTGCTGGTGTTAGGGTCGAGAAGCACACCGCGCGAAGGAAGACTCTAAGAGACGTTCTCTCATGCAAAAGCAAGGGGATTTTATTTTCTAAGCATGCATGGGGCTCACTGAACGTGTAGGAACAGAGAGCCCCGAGCGAGGTGTAAACAATGTATTTAAGCCCACAGATAAAGACAAAAAGTTTAACAAGCGCGATTATAAAAGTAAATAACATTGGTTAACTTAAACGGTTTTTTATAGAGTTATTGGTGGGGGTATCTAAGGAAAGGTTTAGGGTTAAGTTAAAAAAAGTTTTTTGATATAGACAACAGATGTTTGGTCTGGGTGTATTTTACACATTTCGTTACACTTTTGTACCTAGTGGTCAGGCTTATCTATATAAAAATATAGGCTAAAAACATAGGTCAGGCCACACTTAGGTTATAAATGTTTAACATTATCCAGATTCTGTTCTGGTGGTCTTTTCGGGAGTTAGAGTCTTGAGACACGTTCTTCCCAGAGGCATGTCTGTGGGGCCATGTGGGCTTTACAAAAAATCCCTCTTACACTGGGATTACAGGAGTGCACCACCATGCCCAGCAGCCCTTCTAACACTTGACCTTCATGTTAGCAGATGTCTGCCTCTCCAGTGGATGAAATGGAGTGATGTGCATGCCTGTAATCCCAGTATTTTCGGAAGCTGAGCATGGTGGACTAAAAATCTGAGGTCAGCCTGGGGGAACTGAACAATTCAGTGTGGTCCTGATAATGTGAAATAAAAAGAGCTAGGAGGGGCTTGGGAGGTAGCTCAGTGGACTAAGACCTTGCCTGCCAAGCACAAGGGCCTGAGTTCAATCCCCACTTCCGCAAAAAAAAAAAAGAGCTGGGACTATAGCTCAGTGCAAAGGCCTTGGGTTCAATGATAATGGAAATAAAACAGTGTCTCAGCTACTCTTCTCTTGTTGCTGGGACAAATATCCAACATTCAAAATGAAAGAAGGAAAGGTGCATTTAGCTAACAGTTTGTGGTAGTTCTAGGCTATGCTCAGCTGGCTCCAAGGCAGAGTGGCATTCGGCAGAGGGCAACAGTTCATGGTGGCGAAGGACGGCAGAACAGCAAAAGCAAAAGGGAGGAGTTGCGACCATGGTGGCAATAGCAAGCCTGTCTCCCTTATTTGCATTCAGCCATCTGCCCCAGACCAGGTATCACACTCACACCCATAATCCAAGCAACATTTACACCCATAATCCCAACACTGAATCAGGAATGAATCCCAAACTCCAGAAGTCCACCTCATAACTGCATGGGGCTTTTCTAGGGAGACAAATATACAGAAGCCATAACAAACAGGTTTACTAAAGAGGCAGGAGTTGCAAAAAAAAAAAAAAAAAAGAAAGCAAAGAAAAGGGGGCTGGGGAGATAGCTTCAAGGCACAAGTGCCTGCTGGGCAAGTGCAAGGTTGTGAGTTTGAACCCCGGTCCTGCAAAAAAAAAAAAAAGAGGCAGGAGGATAGTGAATCTGAATCTTGCCTGAGAATTTTAGTGAGACTGCTTCAAAATGAGGAGTGAAATTAGAATGCTGAGATGTAAAAGGCTTACATCAACAGCTTCCATCATTGCCAGTTTTGTCAATAACCCACTGTGATTATGGAACATTGGATTATGTATGCAACTACTCTCTTAGTTCTTTTTTTTTGAGACAGGGTCTTGCTATGCAGTTCAGGCTGGCCTTGAGCTCACCGTGGTAGCCCAGGCTGGTCTGGAACTCACACCGATCCTCCTGCCTCAGCCTCCTGAGTGCTGGGATTACAGGCGTGCGCCACCATGCTCCGATCTCTTAGTTCAATGAGAGGAAATTTTTTTGTACCAATAATGACTGGAGAAACTGTCACGTCTGCACTCTGTGCTCTGTATGGCTACTGGGAGGACAACAGTATGCACTGTATCGAATACTGGAAATGTACTCCTGCCCTGTTTTGAAACTGTCACATTGTTATTTCTTATTAAATGCAATTTAAAAAAAAGATGAAAAAAAAAAAGGAGTGGCAAAACAGTTGGGGACATAGCTCAGCGCAGAGCCCTGGGTGGGGTACAGCCCTTAGTACTAGGAGAAGAGGATGCAGGCAGGATCAGGAGGGAGGAGAGGAAGAAAGATCAGGAAAAAGAACAGGAGGAAGAGAGGAAGGAGGAAAAAGAGAAAGGGGCGGAGGAGGAGAAAGGAGGTGGCAGTGGTCCCTGGCTGGTGGCCCATTTCCCATTTCTGTTGCTGGCGCTCTTTTCGCTCTTTTCTTTCCGGAGGCTGAGCCCTCTTCGAGGCTTGCATACTGCCTCTCTGGAAGCCAGCCCAGCTGCCTCTGTTCTTCTCTTCCCTCCTGTCCATTCTGTGAAATCTCTACCACAGATCTATCTGTTTGTCTCTACATTCTTCTCCTGCAATAATTTTCACCTTTTCCTATACTTATTCTCACCTTATTTGGGTTTTCACTTAAGGAATTCAGATTTTGATTTTGATTATTTTATTTTTAATTTTTTTAAAGAATTTTTTATTTTATTTATTTATTTATTTTTTCTTGTTTCAGAACCTTTATTATTATTATTATTTTTTTTAAGAAGAATTTTTGGGGCTGGGGAGATAGCTCCGAGGCACAAGTGCCTGCTGGGCAAGTGCAAGGTCGTGAGTTCGAACCCTGGTCCCACAAAAAAAAAAAAAAGAAGAATTTTTTATTTTATTTCTTGTTTCAGAACCTTTGTTTGTTTATTCACTCATTTCCATGGCCGGCTCAGCCTGCCCTGAGCGCAGGGCTGGCGCAGCATGTGGTGCTGGGGATCGAACCGCAGTCCCTGAAGCCGCCCAAGCCTTCCTAAGCAGGTGCTTTAGAACACTGAGCCATCCTGCCGGGCCCCAGATTTTGATTTTTAAATAGGGCTTGAAGGTCCAGTGTGGTAGTCTCTTGTTTCACACATTTATACCAGTATTTTCAAGCATTTTCCAGTATATTTTAAAAATCTGTTTGCTTATGTATTCATTCATCTAATGTGTATTAAGAACCTGCTTGTGTCAGCATTACCTGAGGAATGGCAGGCACTGGGATGACTGAACTTCCTATCCCCAAATCCAGGCAGTATACTAGAGAAGACAGGTAGTGACAAATCAACTAGTAAATATACACAGGAGTTACGGAGTCCTGAAAAAATGAGCAGGGTGTTACGCCAGAGTGAAATGAGTATAATGAGTAGAGAAGAGGGACTTAGTAACTTCCTAGGAAAAGAAAAGGGGGAAGTTACTTGGGTTGTGGACAGATCAGTGGTAGAGGTCGATAGACCACTACCACCTCCTTTCTCCTCCTCCTCCTCCTCCCACCCCCTTCTCTTTTTCCTCCTTCCTCTCTTCCTCCTGTTCTTTTCCCTCCTCTTTCTTCCTCTCCTCCCTCCTGCTCCTGCCTCTTCCTCTTCTCTCAGTACTGAGGACTGCACCCCAGGGCTCTGTGCTGAGTTACATCCCCAATTATTTTCCCACCCCTTATTTTGAAGCAGTCTCACTAAATTGCTCAGGCAAAATTCAGACTCACTGTCCTCCTTCCTCAGTCTCCTAAGTGCTGGAATTACAAGAGTGAGCCTCTGCGCTTGGTTCTCCCGCTACTTTTTCCTCAGAAGTTGGAGCCCTTGTCACTTTTGAGGATTCCTTTGTTCTTCTAATATTCACACTATCCTCTGTCAAGTGATTTAAAGTGATTATCTGACCACTATTAGTACAAAACCACTATATTACAGCTATAAGTGCCTGAATTTTATATTTTATGTAGGATAAAATTGAGGGTAAGCAAAGTCTCCCTTAAGCAATGCTATCTTTGTCCTTCCAACCTCCCCTTGTTCCATGTTTTCATTTGTTCTGTTTGTTTTTTTGCAGTGCTGCTGGGGGTCAAACCCAGGGACATTGCTTTTAGTAGCTGGAAAGTGGAAACAACATGACCTCCAGTGGGTGAATGATCAATGAAACCACACCATAGCCACACCTTCAAATATCACTTAGACTAAACAGGAAAAAAAAAATCTAGCTTAGGCACATCACAGACATCATTCAGTTTTAATTATATGGTTAAATATGAAAATGCCTGTCCCACCGAGTCCCATATGATACGATTCCATTTAATGTGAAGTTGTCAAATGAAATTATCAAGATGGAAAACAGATCAGGTATTGCAGGGGGGTGAGTGGATGGGAAGGGGTGGATGGATTTAACTTAAAGAGGTTGTATTTAAGAAGTGTAAAAGTTTAAGTGACTCAGAGAGCCAGGGTTCTTACTTTGTAAACACCCTCATCCTGTGCAGCTGGAGGGCATGGACAGCGTGCAGCTCTACACCCACCCCAGGGCAGCCTGCTATAACCTAAGGAAAGGAGATGGAGCTGCTGCTGCTCGTCTCCTGGCTCTTGGCTGTTTTCTGACCCCAGGAAGGGCTGCCCTCTGCCATGTGCCTCTGAGTATGGACTGAAGCCTCCACTAGTTGTGAGCTAAATAAAACTTTCCTTCCTGAATTTGGGGTGTCTGGTATTTTGTTGCACCAAGACCAGGGTAAATAAAATCATCTTGCACTGCAGGGATCTAGTGGTCCCTTGGTAGTCCCTGGGAGAAAACAGCAAAAGGTTGAGAGAACAAAGACAAGCAATAATAGCTGAAGTCAAGCAGTGGACCAAGCCTGAGAGGCAGAGCTCCCCCCTATAGTAAAGGCCTTTATACCTTTGCAAAGTTGCAAGGCCCAAGGTTACCTGGTGACTTAGCCCCCAGGGTCCAGGCAGGATGTTTTTCTCAAGACTGCCTCATCCTGCCCTCCCATGGGCGATCAATTTCAGTTTCAGCGGTTCCCAAAATTGCAGGTTTTTAAAACAATGTATTTGGTTGTTACAGGGTCTCACTGCTTAGAGCAGCTGTTCCAACTCATGGTAATGTTTTCAGCCTCCCCAGCGCTGGGATTGCAGGTGTGCTGCACACTACACCCAGAGTCTGTGACTGGCTCAGCCTTGATCACATTATTGATCATACAGATCTACATGTGTGTTGTAATGACAAGGAAACACACACACACACACACACACACACACACACACACCCTATGTGAATGCCCTGGCTTTGATGGGGCCACAGTTACCTTAGATGTCCCCACTGTGTGTGGAGGGGGACTAAGCAGGGGGATGTGGGACTTATCTGGGTTATCTTTGCAACTTCACTATCAATCTACGTTCAAATAAAGTTTTTCTTTTTTAAATCGCTTTATTGTTTCATCTCCTGCATTTCTGTTTTCCCAGTTCACAGTCTGTCTCTTCACTCTGTAGAGACCAGGCAGTCTTAGGCTCTGTTCTTTCCTCTCCTCTGATCTTTTTTTTTTTTGTTTTTTTTATAATGCATTTAGGACCCGGGATACAGGGTCTTCAAGGTCTCACTAGGTAGATCAGACTCATAGTGCTTCTCCTGCATTTTTTAGCCTCCCAGAGGCTGGGCGTGCTCTGGTTGCAGGGCCAGCACAACATACAAGGGATCAAACCCCAGCCACTGCACTCTGCCTAAGCAGGCACTTTATAGTCTCCTGAGCCATCAGGCGACCTCTCCTGCTCTGATCTGAGCAGCCTCAAAGTCTCTTCCACGCCACTTCTGGGTGTCAGCTCTCCTTTCTAACTGCTCTGTCCCCTTCTGTCTCTCTTGGATTGGTCCCTTTAGTCCCCTAGTTTACCCATCATCTACCTAGTGATCTCTTTTAAGATATAAATCCTAACCTATGACTTCTCTGCCCAAGAGCGATTGGTGGCTTCCCAACACTTAATTTTCTTTCTAGAAATGATGGCCCAGGTGTTTGTTTGTTTGTTTTGTCTTTTTGAGACAGGGTCTCGCTATGCAGTTCAGGCTGACCTTGAGTTCACTTCTGTAGCCCAGGCTGGCTTGAGCTCACACCGATCCTCCTGCCTCAGCCTCCCAAGTGCTGCGATTATAGGTGTGCTCCATCACGCCTGGCTCCAACACTTAGTTTTCTAACCAGCATCTTGACACAGCAAATGGGAGACTTTGGTCCTGGTTGCTGTGCCTTTAGCTTCGTGATGGTGCAGAAGTGGAGTAGCAACAGTGCTTGAAAATTTGAATTTTGGTCTTGTCGCCGGCTGGCAGGTCACTGTCAGTACTGAGCTGCTGCAGCAAGCCACAGGCTGGGGACAGCCACGGCATGGCGGGTATGGGCCCTGCACTGGAGGCCTTGTTGTCCATCAGGGTCACTTTTTTGAGCAAGGGTGCCCCTGTCCCAGGGGCATAGGTGTTCCTGTTCCCTAGAGCAGTGTGGCACAGAGGCGTTCTATGCTGGAATGTTAGCCAAGGGCATGTGGATCATCTCTGTGGACCCAAGTGGGGTCAGGGGCATGGGAGGGGGCTCGGGGGATCGTGTGCACTACGTTTATGCTCATCTGCTTTCCTTCCACAGCTTTGATCTTTATATTTTCCTCTGTGGCACTAAGCATACTTCCCTGGAACACCTCTGCATGACACTTCCTCACCAGGTTCGTTGGCCAGCAGAACACAGGACATCTAAGTAACAGTGACCCATGCTCCTCGGAACTCTTTGTTTGCTGGGTTGTGTGCTATTCAATTTTGTGTCCCACACACCTTCCTAGATCCCTGCAGCACCTTTCTCAGCAGAAACTGATTTGGTGCCTTTCATTTCACATAGTGAGAATTGTTCTTCTAACATTTTTCTTCTCTCTCTCTCTTTGTATTTAGGACAAAGGGTGTCTCACTACACAGACTGGACTCACAGTGATCCTCCTGTTCTTCCTTCTCCCAAACGCTGGGATTACAGGTGCGTGCCACATGCCCAGTCTCAGTCGCCATCTCAGCACACCCTGGGGGTGAGGGGTTGAGGCTGGCATGGCTTGTTGTGCCAGAATTGAACCCTGGTCCCTGCGCTTGCCTAAGCAGGCGCTTTAGTCTGCTGAGCTTGTTTTTCAAATCCAGCTCAGCGGTCTTGTTCTCTCTTGCCTATGCTAAACCGTGACGCAACATGAAGGATGAGACAATTTCCTTTTAATTTCGTATTTCTGATGCTTGTGAGAGCTGGGCACATTGCTGATCTTTATTAGCCATTTGTTAAATGGTCCAGTAAGTTGTACATGATTGAGGATGTTTTATAAACAGTAAATGTTATACCAGTGTGAGTTATGAACATCTGAGTGAATCATTTAAAGATGCCAGTAAAATAAGTCATAATGAAACAAGGCTGATGGCACACACCTGTAATCACAGCTCTAAGAAGCTGCAGGAGGAGGATCAAAAGTTCAAGGCCAGTCTGAGAAAATTAGTGAGATCTCGACTCAGAATAAAGATGTCTGGTGGAGAGCTCAGTGGCAAGTCATCCTAGGTTTGATTCCTGGGAGTCATCCCAGTACTGAAACAGAAAGGTAACGGTTGGACCCCGAATTAATTAACTCAGAATTATTTTTATTAGTTCATATTAGAAAAATACTTTTTTAAAAACGTCAGATTCCCTATATGTACACATGCCCATCCACAGTCCACAGTGGGCAAGTGCTTTCCCGCTGGGCCTAACACACTGGACGATGGAAGGTCTCCTCCCCCAGGCGTTCACACTGGGGGCTCTCCTGCAGCATCCATGGGTCACTCTTGGATCTGCCTCTCCTCACAGTGCAGCGGCCAACATAAGCTGGGCTGGGAGGCTGGAGGGCCTCCAAATGGCCACTGGGCTGACTTTTTTTTTTTTTTTTTTTTTTTTAATGTGGAACACCCTCTGCCCGGAATTTGATCCAGTAAATCATTTTCTCCAGTTCACACCAGTGACCAGGAGAGTCCAATCATTCTTTTCTACTGGCTGATCTGAGACTTGAGATTTCTGTCTGAGTTCTTGTGGGTGTTTGAGTGTGGCTGGATTCTTTGATCTTGACACATTACTTTTTTGTTTGTTTTTTGAGATAGGGTCTTGCTATGCAGTTCAGGCTGGCCTTGAGCTCACTTGTAGCCCAGGCTGGTCTCCAACTCACATCATTCCTCCTGCCTCAGCCTCTCAAGTGCTGGGACTGCAGGTGTGCGCCACCATGCCTGGCTTGGCACATTACTTTGATGGTAGCCTTTTTGCCCTAATCTGGCTTTCTCTATATTTTAGCTTAAATATGCAGTCAAGAAGGCTAAGTTTAGGCAACTATGGTATTTCTTTGGAAGAAAACAAATATATAAATGAGCATAAAGTTAAAACTGCCTTTGTGTGCTTCAAGTGATTTTATGGGGAAAATGAAGACCATTGACCATTATCAAGTTAACTTTTGAAATGAAGTTAAGGTAATTTAAACAGAGACATACCACTTACATTTCTTCTCCTTTGTTGTAGTAGCTCACATGGTAACCCAAATGGAAAGCAGTGAGACATGATTTGTTTTCAGCCTTCAATCAAAGCAAGAATAATCACACAGCAATTTTTCTGATTTCAGGGAAGAAGATTTTTCTAGTCTATTACATCTTCTGTTCTATTTAATTCTCAGATTACTTTATAAATACTGAGCAATGTGTAAGAGAGGAGAAACTACCATTAGGTTACCTTTCCGCTCACTTAAAATTTACTGTCTGCCGAAACCTCACTGAGGCTGAGCCATTTTGGCCCGACCATTTCTTGCTTCTCAACAGTAGATGGCAATATGTGTTCATCTGTAGCAAAAACTCCAACTGCACAAGTAACTGTGGACGCAAATTCTTTTTTCTTCTTCCATCCAGTAGAGTGAAATCGGCCTGAAGTTGTGAATCAAAGGTAGGAACAGTTGACATGTCAGTACAATCTTATTTCAGACTTTTTTTTTTTTTTTGTGGAGCCGGGGATTGAACTCAGGTCCTTGTGTTTGCCAAGCAAGTGTTTATTCTACTGAGCTATCTCCCCAGCCCCTTATTTCAGACTTTTGATTGAAGAGGTATAAAAATGTTCGGGCGCAGGAAAAGGTTGCCTCCTCTCACTAACGGGCAGGTGCGACGGGGTCTTCAGTGAGGGCAGCCCGGTGCCAGAGAGCAGTCAGAGCCCAACGCAGTTAGGCTGTCGTTGGCGCCCGAGAGGCTAAGCCTGCACTTGCTAGTTCTGTTAAAATTTCTGCTCAGAGCAGGACACGGCGGAGCACACCTATAATCTTAGCACTCTGGGAGGCTGAGGCAGGAGGATCATAAGCCTGAGCCCGCCCGGACAATTTAACAACTGGGACCTTCATTTAACAAATATAAAAAGGTGGAGGGACAGAGCTACAGCTCAGTAAGAAGGCTCGGGGGTTCATCTCTGATACACCCCCCAAAAGTTCAGCTTTTGTTACAGAGCTACAGAGAGTTTTGCTTACTTTTTTTTAATTCCAAAGCATGATTTTGCTTATTTTAAACTTTACATCTTTTTTTTTTTTTCTTGTTTCAGAACTTCTGTTTGTTTATTTACTTTTTTTTTTTTTTTTTTAATGGCTGGCTCAGCCTGCTCTGAGGGCAGGGCTGGTGCAACATGTGGTGCCAGGATTGAACTGTGGTCCCTGCAGCTGCCTAAGCTTTCCTAAGCAGGCGCTTTAGAGCCATCCTGCCGAGCCCCTTTACATCTTTTCTTATCCTTTTTTTTTTTTTATTATGGCTGGCTCAGTCTGCCCTGGGGGTGGGGCTGGCACTGCATGTGGTGCTGGGGATTGAATCACAGTCCCTGCAGTTGCTTAAGCTTGTGTAAGCAAGTGCTTTAGACTGCTGAGCCATCTCACTGGCCTTAAACTTTACACCTTAAAAAAAAAACTGTATGTATATATGTATGCATGTATGTATGATGTTACAGCTGGTTCAGCCTGTGGGGGCTGGGACGCAGGTGCAGCATGTGGTGCTGGGGATCCAACCACAGTCCCTGCAGTTGCCTAAACAGGAGCTTCAGATCCCTTGAGCTATCTCGTTGGCCCAAACTTTATACATTGTTATTTCTGAAAATTATGGTTAAAAGTAGACAAATCAGGAGTCCACACTAAGTCTCTTCTCCCAGCAGGAGGAAGGGGAAAGAGTCAAGACTAAGATTTACAGGGTTTCTGTTCTATCAGCTCTGATCAGTTACACCCTATAAAGTGCTTCTCTAGCACTGGCTTGAATTAATGGCTCCCCACCTTCTAAAACTTCAAAAGTTACAGGTGAGAGTTTAAAAAGTAGTTGACCTACAAATTGAACACCTTCAGTTCAAAATCTTGCTCTCAGGCAACTTGAAGCAGTCCTCCTGCCTCAGCCTCCCAGCTGCTGGGGTTACACTCACCCTTCTGTAATGGTATAATGCGGCCATTCTCTTTAGCTTGTTGGATTACCTATGCCTTTGAAGGCTCTAATAGTATTGTGAAGGACAGGGAGAGGACTGAGGCATCGGAACCTCCCACCTCTTATTTTGGGGATTTCCATGGGTGCTAACTTACATGCAGGTATATTATTAATACGTAATACTTGGTATTTGGTATTAAGTGAATTGTTTACTGCTATAACTTTCAGTTTTGTATTTTTAAAAGTGTAAGCAAAATTTTATTTAAATGATATTTATGTATTCTAAAGCACATTCAAAATTGAGCCACTTAGTTTGCCCAGAGAAATGACATTAGGAATTTTTTTATTTGTATATGTATGCAATGCATAACAGTGATATTCATCCTGGGGAATTGGTATAAGCACGTGGCATGCCTAGATCATTTTCATCCTTTTATTCCGGTCCCTTTTATGTCTCCCTACTCCTGACCCTCTTCCACATCTCTGAAAAGCCTGCCTTCTTACTTCCTTCCTTTTGCTCCATTATTTTATATTTGAGGTTTGTTGTATAAGAAAACACAAATAATAGTTAATGTTTTGTGTCTGATTTATTTCACTTAGCATCATGGCTTCAAGTTTCATTTATTTTCCTGCAAAATACAGATTTCATTCTTCTTTATGGGTGAATAATATTCCATTGTGTATATATACATTTTCTTTCTGTATTTGTCTGTTGATGAACATATAGGTTATTTCCAGAACTTAGCTATTATGAATCATATGGATATAGCCATAGGTAGTTTCTTCCTTCCTTCCTTCCTTTCTTTCTTTCCTTTTTTCTTTCTTTCTACTTGCTTGCTTGCTTGCTTGTAATGAACCTCTTACCTCAGACTCCCAGTACTGGGATTATAGGTGAGCATCACCTTGCCCAGCTTGCTTGCTTTCTTTCTCTCTCTCTCTCTCTCTTTTTCTCCCTTCCTTCTTTCCCTCCCACTCTTCCACTTTCCTGCCTTTCTCCTTCTTCTTTTTCACATGGGGGTGCATTATGCCATTTCACCTGGCTCAAGCTTGCTATGTGGTCAGGACTGTTACCAAACTTTCATTCCTCCTGGCTCAGCATCCCAAGTCCCAGGATTAAAGGTGTACACTGCTGTGCTTTGTGATAGTTTATTCTCAAGGACTGTGGGTTACCAAGCATCAAGCCATATAGAAGATACAAGGAAAAAGGAAAGAAGAAAGATGGTGAATGTGAAGGTATCAAACAGGTAGACCTTCTGTTACATTGTACTCATAAAAACTCTGATTTTCATTGCATACATTGACATTAAATGACTATCCTTTAGGGGCTGGTGAGATGGCTCAGCAGTCTAAAGCACTTGCTTAGGCAAGCGTAGGCAACCGCGGGGACCACAGTTCGATCCCTGGCACCACATGCTGTGCCAGACCCATCCCCAGGGCAGGCTGAGCCGGCCATAATATAAAAAGAAAAAAAAGAATGACTGTTCTTTTTTTTTTTTTTTTCCATAGCTGATAATCAGCTTCCTCAGAGTCAGTGTCTGATTATAATTCTCTTGGGTTCATTCATCAAAGGATAAAGTGATTCGTTTTAAATCATGAGAATTTAAAAATAAGTATTCTTTTTT
>PVJA010035606.1:0-21708 GCA_004027025.1 Myocastor coypus | reverse complement strand
TTTTTTTTTTTTTTTTTTTTTTGTATTAGAGCTCAAACTCAGGACCTTGCACTTGCCAGGCAGGTGCTTATTCTACTGAGCTATCTCCCCAGACCCATTTGAATTTTGGAGCATTTCAAATTTTTGGATTTGTGTATTAGGGATTCTCAGTCTATACTCAAAATAACTTTGTCATTTACCTGAAATTCAGACTCACCTGGGAATCGTCTATTTTATGTGACAGCCCTGACCCCACTGTCAGGGAACTTTCCATCAAGGTAGGTGACAGAGGAGGGCACTTGGCCCTCCCCCTTCCTTGCCGGCACTGTCAGGCTGCCAGACAGTGTTTGGGTCTCTTGGTTAGCGCTGAGGAAAGACTGTTCTTTACTTGACCTTTTCTGGATTCTGTGAGCTCACTGTTCTTGCAGCCACATTGTCACTGAAGCATTGCCCCCTTCATTTCCACACAGTGCCAGAGTAAACTTTCATTCCTAGGCTTACAGATAAGTTGTTGATTGATTTTATTTAAACTGTTTCCTAGCTGGGCGTGGTGGCTCACGCCTGTAATCCCAGCACTCGGGAGGCTGAGGCAGGAGGATCGCTGCGAGTTCGAGACCAGCCTGGGCTACAAAAGTGAGCTCAAAGCCAGCCTGAACTGCACAGTGAGACCCTGTCTCAAAAAGCCAAAAAAATAAATAAAAAATAAACTGTTTCCTGATGGCAGCTAAAGATGCCCTTAATGTCACCAGTAAGCTCTGTGTGTATGACACTGTGGGGAGTGGCCTCTTGTCCTGAGCTGTCTGTGATGTGTGCACGCTTGCTGGCTTCATTCTCTTGAGAATGGACTGTCTACTCTCTCTGGAGGCCTAAAACCCTCTGACTTGCTGTCGTGGACCTTCCTCTGGTGCAGTCTTAGTGGGGTGCAAGACGTTGGGTCTGTAGGTGTGGCTGTGTGTACTCCTTGGGCCCAGTTAATTCCTGAACCTCTGTCTCCTACTGATTTAATGGTTGAAATGAATGAGTAAGAAGCGACATGTCTGACCTGAGAAACTCTTATCTCTTCCTCTTATATTTGACTTTCTTTGCCTCCCCCACCTGTTTCTCCTTTTCTTATCCCTCTATCTGGCTCTGTTGTGCCTCCTGTGTAGTGTCGCAGTGTGTTTGCATGCACATGGGTGCACACATACAGAGACACACACACACACCAACTTCCCACTTCCTGGGAAGCTCCTCTAAAGAGTTTTTTGTTTTGTTTTATGATACTAGGGATTGAACCCAGGGCCTTCACACTGAGCTATATTCTCAGCCCTTTTTTAATGTTTTGAGACTATCTGCCTTAGTCACCAAGGTGCTGGGCTTGACCTTGCAATCCTTCTGCCTCGGCCTTCCAGGGTGTGGAAGCTTTTGACTGAGATACTATGTGTCCACACTTCGCTAGGAAGGGAGCTATAAGACTTACCTGTAGTGAGGGTGGTCATTCGCCCCGAAACTTGTGTGAATAGAAGAGTGTGCTGTTAATAAGTGCACTGGGGCTGTTCTGGACAGCGGGATGTGAGACCGCCCCATGAAGTAAGAGGCAAGGCTCTGTGGGCAGCAGCGCTCCTGACCTGCCTGGTTGGTAGAGGAACTTGTAGGTTAAAAGTCTTCCTCCAGTACCCTTCTTAGCATCTTGCTTCCTGCCTTGAAGCCATCCCCACTCTGCCAGCAGTGGCTCTGCCATTGCTCTTAGAAGCACAGGTACCAACACCTTGCTAGGACAGAGCGGAAATGCATATGGCCACCCGAGGGGGAGATCTGAAATCTGAGCGCCCCCCCCCCCCCCCCCCCCCCCCCCCCCCCCCCCCCCCCCCCCCCCCCCCCCCCCCCCCCCCCCCCCGCCTCCTTTCCGGCTGCTTACCTCTGCCTCGCTGCACCTGCCTATAGCCGGGTTGGTTGTAGGAATGTTACTGACACCAAGAAGACTCAGTCTGGGGACAAACTTGGGGATTCCCCTAAAGAAGTGACATCAGCAGAGAACTGGGCCAGAAGCCGTCACCATGACCTTTTCTTTTCCCTAAAGCTCAAGTTCCTAAACCTGAAACTTGTAAAGAGAGAGTCAAGCAAAGCACATGTCAGGAGCTCTCCAGCCTCCCTTCTCAATTCTTTTATTTCTTCCTTAGCTCTCTGTCACTGGACACAGGGGTGGGAAAAGGGGGCAGTTCTAGTTCTGAGACCTTCTTGGAAGTACCTTCTAGCATAATAAATGAAAAGTAATAATCTGAGGAAATCAGGGGCCTTAACTTTTATATTGTTTGCTGTTTTGCCCTATGTGGCTCAATTTTGTATTAGAAGTTTGAAATGCCAAAATAATAATAATAATAATAATAATAATAATTTTTTTTTTTAAAAAAAAAGAAGCTTGAAATACACATCCGTAATCCCAGTACACAGAAGGCTGAGGCAGAAGGATCACCATGAGTTTGAGGCCATCCTGGACTACATAGGGAGACCCTTGTCTCCAAAAAAAGAAAACAGTGCCAAATCACATGGAGGACGCATGAGTCAACAGTGACAGTGGCATGAAGCATAGGTAGGCGTAGCCTAGCAGCTGTACTCACCTGGCTTCCTGTTGCTGTACTTTCCATTTCTTCAAGCTGCACATTAGGCTTCTACAGTAAAGGCTGATCACTGGGGACTGATCACATCCCCAGTTAAATAAAACACCCAAGGTCACACAGCTAGGAAGAGGTAGACCTGGAATTTAAACTCAGGAGGCTCAGCCTGGTTCCAAGGCCAATTCTTTTTTACTGGGGTGCTGCTTTAGTATAGGCTCTCGGTCTTGGCACACTGCCATGGTGAAAGATGACAGAAGATATTTTGATTTTGTTGGCCTTTCCGGGTTTCAAGGCATTCTCTCTCATTTGTTTAGTTTGGTCTCCACAACTCACTTTGCTGGGAGAATATTAAAGGAAGCCACTCTTCCTCCTAGTGGCACAGAGGGGGTCTGCTGGAGAAGTAAAATCCCTACATAGCAAGATGTCTTTGCCCCTGGCCCTGCCCAGGCTCAGGGAGGGAAGGAAGGGAGACATGAGTGTCCCCTATACGTATACCACAGACCCCCCAGAGATTCGCATAGGCCTCTGCTCCGAGCAAGCCGGTTGCTCTTGGTTCCCCTTCTGGGCCTGACCCATTTCTCTCCGTCTCCACCTCCATAGGAGAGAAGCTGCTCGAAGGGCAGGTGATCCAACTTGAGGATGGGACCACTGCATACATTCACCAGGTGACAGTACAGAAAGGTAGGGCCAAGGATAGCCTGGCTGGGGAGGGAGGCCCAGCAGGCCTCACTGAGAGAACCGCCATGGCACCAAGCTCCAGAGAAAGCCTGACGTTGCTCTCATTACAGAATCTCTCTCCTTTGAGGATGGACAGCCAGTGCAGCTGGAAGACGGCAGTGTGGCCTACATACATCGCACACCCAAAGGTGGGGCCAGGCCATCAGCACCTGCAGGGAAGGGGAGGACACAGCTGGCAGGGCTGGGACGGACAGACACTTGGGAGGGGAGAGGAGTAGACCTAGGTGCTGTTGTGCTTCCTTACTGGACAAGCAGCCTTGGCTGGTGCAGGCCACAGGGACAGCTGGCTCTGCCACCAGGAGGCAGAGCCTTGGGGTCAATATGTTGCCCTCAGTGGTGGCTGTGGTTCCAACACAGTCCCAAAATCCAAGGCATTGAGATGACTTGTGGCCACCATCCAAGGCCAGGAGAAATTTACTAATATTTAAGAATGACACCAGGTATGGTGGTGCATACATGTGATCCCAACACCTTAGGAGACTTAGGCAAGAGGGTCACTTGCTATGAGTTCAAGCCCAGCCTGGGCTACATCACAAGGGCTACATCTTTGTCTCAAAAAAGAAGTTTTTGGAGTTAAAGGTGTATAGCTCAGTGGTAGAGCTCTGCCTAACATGAGACCCTGGATTCCATCCTCAGGACTGCAAGAAAAATAAATTAGCCGGGTGTGGTGGCCCAGCACTCGGGAGGCTGAGGCAGGAGGATTGGTGCGAGTTCGAGACCAGCCTGGGCTACAAAAGTGAGCTCAAGGCCAGCCTGAACTGCATAGCGAGACCCTGTCTCAAAAAGACAAAAAGAAAGAAAGAAAGAAAGAAAGCTCTCAGGGCACAAAATAACAGTGCAGTCCTTCTACAAGTAGCTTCTTGAACAGCTATTACAAACCAGGTCATGTGAGAGGCATAGAGAACATAACAGAAAACTCTATGCCTCTCACATGACCTGGGTGTCATGGCACATGCCTGTAATCCTAGCTACTATGGAGACTGAGGCAGGAAGATTGCATGTTCAGCCAGCCTGGGCAGTTTAGCAATGTCCTATCTCAAAATATAAAAGGAGCTGGTGAGATAGCTCGGTAATAGCGTACCTCAGATAAAGCGAAAAGAAAAGACAATCCTATTCACCCTCAGTCTAGTGGGGAGGAAGCATCCCTGCAAGGGGGACCAGGCTCAGATTGGGGGGGTCACTCTGGGAAAACAGCACTGGAGCTAAAAGCAACAGGGCAAATGGCTGAGCTACAGGAAAAGGGGGGCTACACCAAGGGGGGCCTGGTGCTTCAGCCAGGAACAGTGCTTTTAGGTGTGGAGCTGGGAGAGAACGGTGACTCCTAGAAATGCAGGGAGCTGAGGGCAGGGAAGAAGGTAGAGCACGTTGGTGTCTGCCCTAAGACCTGGGGGGAGCTCAGAGCTGTTGAGGCCACTAGGTGACATGACAACCTCTGCCCTGCAGAGATCACGTGAACGCTGTGCCCCCTGGCAGGAGCTGATGGGGGGAGGGGTGACTGGCCCGGAGTCTGGGCCACCATGGGTCATCCAGGCCTCACGGAACCAGTGAGTTCCCAGTCGGTGTCTCTAAGGGAAGCATCCCCAGAGGGAGGGCCAGTAGGAGGGAACCACCAAGGCGGAGGCTGGGGGAACTCGATGTGGAGACCTTCGTGTGTCTACCTCTCCTTAAATTCAGGCCAGGCCCCTGGCTATGCCTCTCCCCTGTGTGGCACTGCTGACCTCATGTTCCTGCAGAGGGTCATGACCCCAGCGCACTGGAGGCCATCCAACTGGAGGACGGCTCCACTGCCTACATCCACCACCCTGTGGCTGTGCCACCAGACGGCACCATCCTGGCTGTGCAGACAGAGGTGGGCTTGGAGGACCTGGCAGCAGAGGATGAGGAGGGCTTCGGTGCAGACACAGTGGTGGCCTTGGAGCAGTATGCAAGCAAGGTGAGCGCGCAGAGCCCCGGACGGCAGGAGCTACCCACACCGCGCGGCCCTGCCAGAGCGGCTCCGCTCAAGACAGCAGGGCAGCCCCGTGCTGGGGCACAAGCTGGGCCGCTCCTTCTGTCCCGCTAGTTCGTCTGTCGTGCCCTCATGTAGGGCATGCAGCACAGCCTGGCTGCTGCTGCTGAGAGCCGCTCACCTTTATCCTGGTCTACGCTGCTTCTGCAGACAGAAGGCTGCTGTGCATCGCAGCAGCGTCCCGGTGGTGGGGAGTTGGGCCTGGCTTCCCCTTGGCTGCTGCGGTACTGTGCTGTGCAATCTGGGAAGGCCCCAGCCAGAGCCTTTCATTAGTTTCCCATCTGCTGAAGTCAGAAGCTCTTGTATTTATTTCTCCTCTACGTCTCACTGAGTCATGTGGGGAAATAAGCTCACCAGGCAGTGAGCAGGGCATAGGTAGCAGAGTAGCTGGGATGCCTCGGAGCCACAGCCTACATAGAAACTTGGCTGCAGGGACGGGGCCCCGGCTCTCTAGATGTCAGTCATTGTGCATACTTGCTGGACCTGTGGCCCTGCCTTCCGAGGGAGCAGGAGCAGAGTTCTATGGGCTTCACAAGTCCCGTGTTCCTATGTGGGTCAGACCCAGAGCCCGGGGACAAAACAGAGCTTCCCAAAGCACCAGGTTTACCCAAAGACCGGGGGATAGTTGTTTTCATAAAATGACAGAGACCGTGTGGTAGAGGAAGTCTTCGTGTCTCTTCAAAATGAAGCACAAAACTTGACAACAGCCCATTCTGGACCGTGCCAACTGCTGCCCCATGCCCTGAGGTGTATGTAAGTGTGAGGCTGCTGGTGGGAAGAGAGCGGGGCTTTACTTCATTCATGAGCCCCGAGATCCGTGCTGGCCGCATCCCTGCTGAGTCCAGCACCAGGACAGCCCTTTGCTCCCCTCCAGGCCTCCACTCGTTCCTCGCCATGAACGGGCCTCGCCCTGTCTTCTGCTCACCATGACTTCTGAGTTCTGTCTCAGAAGCGCCTAGAAACACCAGAGTATCACCCTCAGTATCCCAGAAAGAGGGATGAAGGGACAGTCCTGTCAGGGTGGGACCTAGGAAAACAGGCAGTAAGGCCGGTGTGGCCTGAGGCTGTGTCAGATGGGAGGCCGAGCCATGTCCACAGGAGAGGAGACGGAGCAGGTGGCCCTGTCATTACCTGGGCTCTGTGGTTAGAGCTCAGACTTGTATCCTTATTCCTGGCACATCTGCTCAGAGCTGCCTGCCCTAGGCTCTTGTCCTGCTAGGTGAACCTCAGTGACCCTTGCGCATGCTCCCGATGAGCCTCTCACCAGGGGAAGCACCCTTCCCCCATCAGAGGATGGACAGCAGCTTCCTAGGGGCCTGTGGGAAAGGGGCTGGCCTCAGTCTTGCCCTGGGGTTGACATCCTGGACAGCCTCACCCAGCCGTCTAGGAAATGCCCTTTGCACGGTAGCTGTTGCAGCCCCTGCGCCACTTAGTCTTCCCTCTACTCATCAGAGGTTTGTGGTAACGCCACACGCCAGCCCCGTTTCTTCTGCGTCATGCCTGAGTGTCTGTTTCTTGCTTGTCTGGCTGTGTCTCTCTGCCCCACAGGACTCTCACAGCCTAACCCTGCATACTGGGTCTTAGGCTGCCACTGGTTCCTCTGCCTCATCTCCCTTCAATGGGAGGAATACATGTAGAGACCCCAAAATTTTTTCTCAGGTTCTGCACAGCAGCCAGGCTCCCCGTAACGGCAAGGGGCAGCAGGTTGGAGACCGAGCTTTTCGCTGTGGCTACAAAGGCTGTGGGCGCCTCTACACCACTGCACATCACTTAAAGGTAAGTGGCTGGCAAGCAGGTTTCAGCTCTGCCCCCTTCTCCGCCAGGCTGCTGGCCTCTTTTCCTTCTTTTCTCCTCTGGGACGGGTTCCTGCCCTTGAGTTGCATGTCGGCTGATGGAGGGAAGAGACAAGTGTCCATGCGAGAAGTGTAACGCATGTGAACAGCACAGGAGAAGGGTGCAGAGTCCTCCTGCGACCCTGTCCTTTACAGTCTCGTGATTATCTGTCCTCAGGTGCATGAGCGAGCTCATACAGGTGACCGTCCATACCGGTGTGACTTCCCCAGCTGCGGAAAGGCCTTTGCCACAGGTAAACCCCTGGCTGGAGACTGTACGCAGCCCCCTTCTGGTTGAGGGCAGAGGATTCTCCATGAGCTCTGGCGCCTCTTTGAGGGGAGCCAAACACAGGTTTCTGCCTGGGAGACGGATGTGCGAGAGTTCTGACGTGCAGGTGTGCAGGGCAACATGGCGATGACCATGCCTCTGTCGTGTCAGTTGAGAGGACCACGCTGTCTCTGAGCTTCACTGTCCCCTCTGAAACAGGACCTTAGCCACAGACATCCTAGAGAGCCTCTTGGGCCCCTGCTCCAGAATGCCTCCAGGTGCCCTGGAGCAGGCAGGAGAGCAGAGTGGGCTTGTCTGGCCTCTCTTACTCACCAGGCAGGGTGGGGTAGAGGCCAGCATGGCTTCGCAGCCCCTCAGAACAAGTTTGTTTGTTTGTTTTGCGGAAGTGAGGATTGAACTCAGGTCCTTTTGCTTGGTAGGTAAGCGTTTATTCTACTGGGCTATCGCCCCAGCCCCTTCTCAGAACAAGTTTAGATGGAGAGCCTCTAGAGGTAGTGGACAGCAGAGGCTGAGGGCCCACTGGCTGTGCTTCCACCCCCTATGGCGCCTGGACAGGCTACGGGCTGAAGAGCCACGTTCGCACACATACGGGTGAGAAGCCATACAAGTGCCCGGAGGAGCTGTGCAGCAAGGCCTTCAAGACCTCGGGAGACCTGCAGAAGCATGTCCGGACCCACACTGGTAGGCTGGGCCTCCCCACGCCCTGCGGAAGGGTACCGAGCCCCAGAGCCTGTGCGGCCTCCCCTCCTTGCTCTAGGGCCGCCCTTCCCGCACAGGTGAACGCCCATTCCGGTGCCCTTTCGAGGGCTGCGGCCGCTCCTTCACCACATCTAACATCCGCAAGGTCCATGTGCGCACCCACACAGGCGAGCGGCCCTACACCTGCCCTGAGCCCCACTGTGGCCGTGGCTTCACCAGCGCCACCAACTACAAGAATCACGTGCGCATCCACACAGGTGGGCCAGCTGGCATGCGAGGACCCCCTCGGGCCTGCTTCCCTCTGCCAGGGGCCTGTGCTCTGAGATGCAGCCCAGCTCTCAGCTGGAACCACTCTGGGCGCGGGTATCCCCACCATCACCACTTCACTTGCAATGAGCACAGTGAGCGGCTCTTCCACCTCCAGTTAGGTCCAGGCTGGCAGGAATTGCCAGCCTTCTGTGGGACCCACCAGGTGCACCTCCAGGGTCTCCCCTGCCTTCCGGCTGAGCTCTGGCTGGAGAGGCCAGGGTGAAGCACAGTGGGAGGAAGCAGAGTGAAGGGTCACCTTGAGCTCCGCACTTCAATTGCCGTGCACACGACTTCTCCATGTCCTTGCCCTCCCGTGTCATGCCCTCATCCAGCCTGCTGTGTCATCTCAGCCACGTGGGCTACCCCGCCGCCTTCCCATTGCACCGAACCCTTTGGTCTTGGTCCCATCACCTTCCTCCTCGGCCTGCTGCTCTCTACCTTCCCACTCCACCTCAGCAGCTCCGTCCCCTCCGCCCTCACAGCCCTTCTCTCCCGTGGCTCTGTCCACCCCTCTTCTCTGCCCACCTGTCTCTGGGCTCAGAGGCCTGTGCCTGCGTCTGCTATCTCCCACGGCACTCCTTCCTCAGCTCCGGCCCTGCAGAGCCTCAGGTCTCAGCACTCTCCTCCCTGTGACTTGCCCTTCACCAGCCTTGTCTCTCACTGCTGTCCCCTTAGCTTCCCCCTTGCCAGCCCCAGTTCCCGCCCCCTCACAGCCCAGTGTCCCCAGGGGAGAAGCCATACGTTTGCACGGTGCCGGGCTGCGGGAAGCGCTTCACCGAGTACTCCAGCCTGTACAAGCACCACGTGGTGCACACGCACTGCAAGCCCTACACCTGCAGCAGCTGTGGCAAGACCTACCGGCAGACTTCCACCCTGGCCATGCACAAGCGCAGCGCCCACGGCGAGCTGGAGGCCACGGAGGAGAGCGAGCAGGCCCTGTATGAGCAGCAGCAGCTGGAGGGTGAGGGCAGGGTGGGAGGGGGAGCCACGGGAACCAAGGCCTCCTGTGGCATCCGGTAGCATTTGGTAGCCTGGGCTCTCCTCTCCTAGCTGCCTCTGCAGCTGAGGAAAGCCCGTCACCCAAGGGAGTCCACATCGCTTACCTTTCCGAAGTGAAGGAAGAAGGTGATGATGTCTCAGCCCAAGTGGCCATGGTCACTGAGGAGGATGGAGCCCCCCAAGTGGCTCTGATCACTCAGGATGGTGCCCAGCAGGTACAGGCCCCGGGGACCACTCCTCTCTCGGGATTCTGGGGAGCCCTGAACTCAGCCAGGCCCATCTCCTCCACAGTCTTGTTATAGCTTTATGGGACTCTGCGAACTGAAGCTGAGGGGACCAGACTGTAAGCCAGCTCTGCTCCTCCCGCCCCCAGTTCCTTCTGGCCCTCACCATCTGGAGGCTTTGTGGATGTCTTCTCAGGCAGAAGTCTCGGGGCGTGGCAGTCCCTCTGGTGCCGCTGGCCAGCCTTGTCCCCACTTCCTGTGCTTCTAGAGTTGTCAGGAGGACAAAGTTCAGAGCTTCCCACAGCTGGGCCAGAGCCAAAGTGGTAGTGAATAGAAGTGGTCAAGCCAGGCATGGCGGTACTGCCTGTAATTCCAGCACTCTGAGAGGCTGAGGCAGGAGGATCACATGACCATGTCTCAAAATGTAAAAGTTTGTTTGATTCCCAATACAAAAAACAAAATTTAAAAGGATTTTTAATGGATACAGGTGGTCAGTGCAGAGACCCTGGATTCTATTCCCAATACTGACAAAAACAAAAAGAGAAGTGGTCAACAGAATTCTGCCGGTGTCCCTCTGCACCCTTGGCCCTGTTCTGTTTGCCAGTCCCCCATGTCATCGAGTGGAGGCTAAGCTTGTCTGGGAGAGCAGGTGCCCCCTCCTCTAGACGGCCCTCCGTCTTCTCTCCTCCTGTCGCAGGTCAGCCTGTCCCCAGAAGACCTGCAGGCCCTGGGAAGTGCCATCAGCGTGGTGACCCAGCATGGCAGCACCACCCTCACCATCCCTAGTCACCATGACGACGACATGGCTACGTCCAGCACACACACGGTCACCATGGTCAGCGCCGATGGCACACAGACGCAGCCCGTATGACCAGGCGGTTTGCTTGTTCTCTTATTACCCTTTCCCATGGGGTGGGAAGTCAAAGTTTAGGCCAGACTTGTCGTGAGGACAAAGATTCCCCTAGTTTCTCTGCACCGTCAGCAACTTCCATCTTTAAAAGCATTTGATGAATGGAAAGGGTTTCTAAGTCTCAGTCCTCCCTACCTTGCCTCCCATTCTAGGCAAGTCACTTTTCCATGGAATTCAAGGTCCATTTTCAGTGCAGGGGACTGACTGAGGTCTAAATAGCCGTGTCCTTTGACTCAGGATTCCTGCCTCCAGTTGGGCTGGAAGTTGGAGAAAAACCCAGCTTCATTTAGCCACAAGCCCCTAGCTAACTCATCCAACCCACAGGGTTTTGTCCATCCCCGTGGGGTTGCTTCCCGTCACCTGGCATGGAGGGTTCTTACCCGACCCGAGGAGAGAAGGACATTGCCGGAGGGTGGAAGATCTTCTGTGTTTCAGGTCACCATCATTACCTCTGGGGCTGTAGTGGCCGAGGACCCAAGTGTAGCATCCCTCCACCATCAACAGGTGGCGCTGTTGGCCACAGCCAATGGAACACACATTGCAGTACAGGTGGGTAGAAATCTGGGAGGAAAGGGGCCCCCAGACCAAAGAAGGGAATGTGGGGGAACTAGGGGTGCTCTAGATGAGAAGGACATCAGGCATTCAAAAACCCACTGCGAGGACAAATTCCATCCTGCACACACACCTGAGGCAGAGTGGGGAAATGCCTTGGGCCTCAGGATGACTGATAGCCGCCTACCTGTGGTCCAAGGCCGTCGTCTCTTCTTGCCTATCTTTCATCTGGGAGACGCAGGGGTAGAGCCGGTGAGCACTAGGGTCATGTCCAGCCAGTTATTCTTCTGTGAGCAAGCTGTTCTCTGGCCGTGGGCCATCCGCAGTCCTCGGCTGTGCCTCACGTACTAGGGCTATCAGTGACCTTCCTGATTATGAGGGACCCACCAAGAGCTTAGTTCGTGGCTCTTAGGTGGAGGCAGTGTAGACAGGTGGAGTCCGGGAGGGAGCATCTCACCCTCCTCCCCTCCACACCCCTCTGTGCAGCTGGAGGAGCAGACCCTGCAGGAGGCCATCAGTGCAGCCACTGCTGCCATGCGGCAGGGCGCTGTGACCCTGGAGACAGCGGTGACGGAGAGCGGCTGCTGAGCCAAGGGCGCGGGCGCACACGCTGTGCTAGAGGATGTGCCGCACTGTGCAGGCAGCCCCGCCTTGAGGGCCCAGCCTGTGGCTGTGGCTGACACAGGGAGAATGGCCGCACAGGTCCGTGGGTGAAAGGGCAGCCAGAGCGTGGCCCGACTGAAGAGCTTGGAGGTCCTGCGAGAGAGAGGGCCCCGCAGCAGGCAGCAGGGGCTGAGGAGAGAACAAGCCTGATGCCCAGCCGCCCTGGGTGCCCAATCTCCTCTCAGGAGGACACACACCCTTGCTGTCTGTAGTCCGCTCCTCTTCTCAGGTGGAAAGAAGGGCTGTGGTGAGGAGAGGCCTCCACCCCAACTGTCTTGGCCTACAGGGCTGCAGGCAGGCAGCTCTGCAGCCCAGCCCAGCCCCTCCCAGCAATAAGCACCTCCCTGGAGGCCAGCCGAGGCACCTGGTCCCTTGGCACTGAGATTCCACCACAGTCAGAAATAATTGCTCAGGAGCCTGTGGCTGGAGCGCAGGTGCCCAGCTCCCACCCGCCCCCTTACCCCCAATCGTAATGGCAGAGAGGCAGCAAGTGGCCCTGTACACAGACCGCTGGGGTTGGCTTTCATTTGTTTTGTGGGTTGTTTTTTTTTTAATTCCACTCTGATAATTATTTTTCTCCTGCTGTGGGTGGTGGTGGCAAATGGGCGAATGAGTATTTAATAAAAGTTCCAAGTTTCTACCTGGGTTTCTCCATCCTTGCAGCTCAGGAATCTGGTTGCTGGGCCGGGCAGGGCCAGCTCTCATCCCTGGAGCTCTGCCACAAGCCCTGCTCAGCTTCGATGCCTGGCCAATCGCTAGGAGGAAGGCACAGTATAAGATAAGGAGCTGCCCATGGCTCCCTGCCACTGCTGAGCAGGGGGCTGTAGGGCAGCCAGCTGGGACCAGCATGGCCCCTGTTTGCAGGCTCTGGCTGAATCCAGGCCTCAGGCGGATTGTTCTGGAAGAACTCTGGTTCTTTGCTGCTTTGCCTTTGCAGAATGTAGCCCACACCCCTTCTGCCCCAGCCACCCCTGACCATACACAATCAGCTGCCCAGGCCAGAGCTGGTGGAGAGGCTCCTGTGCCCTAGTTACCGAGGCTCTCAGGCTGCACTACTCTGGCACTGAAGTCCGGGCTCGTTACCTGGCTCCTAGGGCCACTGTGCTGTGGGATTCCTGAGCTGTGATCAGGCCCCCTGAAAAGTGAGTGGCAGGCCAGTCCCTGCAGCAGGAGGTGGCGCACGGGGTACTGGCAGAAAAGACCGCCTGGATGGGAGCATCATGGGAGCTGGAAAGGACCGCTTGGATGGGAGCATCCATCCAGGGAACTGGAGGTGCTTCTCTCCTCCACTGTGATCCCCTCCCTCCTCCTGGGAATGGAGCTCCATTCCCTGAATAGATGCCCAGGGAGCTCCTATTTATTTTTGCCACTGACCCCCTGGAGACAGAGGAATTAGCCTGCAGGCTTCTTCTACATACTCAGCGGTATGGGTGTGTGCCACCCCCATGGGCACCATATCTAAAAGTGGCACCACTGCAGTGCCTCAAGTCCCAAGACTTCCCTGGTAGGACTCCCTCCGTGGGGCCCCGTTGCCTGGGATTAGGGAGCCAGCAAATCAAGTGCCAAGTCTGTCTCGCCCAGAGAGGCGCAGTGGCCCGGGTCCTCCTCCAGCTTTGTGTCTTCACTTAGTTTTCTCCCCCTTTTGATGGAGTCTACCACCATGGTTATGCTAGGTGCACTGAAAGGGATGCCTTATACAGAACGCATTAGGCACCACTTCAGCCTTCGAGCTCTGGGAGGTTGGCATTTTACTACATTGTAGAGGGGCAACGTATCCTAGGCCTTTTACAAACTAAGACTGACTACCAGTCTGACTGCAGTCAGCATGGGCTTCCTTTTTCCCTCAGCAGGCTGCCTCTGGGAGCATGAGGAAGGCTCTGGGGCAAAGAAGCATTTAAAAAGGCCTCACAGGCACAGCACACCAGCCCAACAGATTAGGCTGATTCAGAAGACTATAACCCTGAGAATGTCAGTCTGGTTCCCAGCAGGGAGTAGAGCCTCAGAGTGCCTCCAGAGCGAAAGTAGGCAGGCAGGTGGAGCTCTTGCTCCGCGGTGGGGCGCCTCTGTCTGTGGTCTGCAGCCGTTTGCGTTTCCTGAAACCGGATCTTGGTGTCAGAGCCGCCCCTGGGCCGGGCGGGCGGGCAGGCGCCTCAGCCATGGCCCTGCGCAAGGAGCTGCTCAAGTCTATCTGGTACGCCTTCACCGCGCTGGATGTGGAGAAGAGCGGCAAGGTCTCCAAGTCCCAGCTCAAGGTGAGGGCACCCGGGGCCCAAGGAGGCTGGCAGAGCACCACGGCAGCCCCTAGCGCCAGGGAGCCAGGCAGGAATGTTGTGCTACCCTGGGCACCGAGCCATCCAGCAGCCCTAGCTGCGGGAGTGGGGAGTCGGGGGATGAGGTCCAGTGCCGCGCAGCTTGGGAGATGCTGCTGCTCATGGTCCATGGAAATCCATCCAGAACCATGGCCCAGAACCTGGGCCCCAGCTGGCGGTAGGGGGGCATCTCGGAGTGCTCGAGGCCAAGAGCCAGGCCACTTCCCTAGCTCCATGTGATGAGCAGCACAGCTCCCGGAGTCAAGCTTGGGCACGCACCCTGCTCCCTGCTGCTTCCTCCTGGCCTTGAAGACGCAGCCAGTACTTGTCAGTCATTTCCTCTGGGGCTGGGGAGGCCCAAAAGGCCTCCCCACTGCCAAACTAGGCTGCCCCATAAACCCACAAAGCCCGAGGGCTGGGGAGGAGCTGAGAACGGAGGACCCCATCTTAACTGCCACCTGGCTCACCATCCTGCTCCACCAGTGCTTGTGTGCATGCGTGCAAACACTCAGATTGGGAAACAACTTGGGCCTTAAGACCCCAGGCAGGGAATGTGGAGCTGAGCCCAGAAAAACCTCGAGCAGTGCTTATCCTGGACCCCTACACCGTTCCAGGGGTTTCTCTCCCACTTCCTTCAGGCATGGGTTTCAGGCTGCCTCCTACTCTGTTGGTGAGGAGGAAGCAACTTCCTGGGCTGCCGCCGGGGGAACTGCAGGAGAGGAGCACAGGCCATGGCTAGCTCTCTGGAACCTGCCTGGGGCAATTGTTCCTTCTCAGTGAGGCTGACACTATGTGCCTGGCACCAGGCTAGGCCCTTGATTCCTGGGACCTCTCCTACCTTCAAAAGGGGGATCCAGTCCCAACTGCCCTTCCTAACGACCAAGGTAGGGGGCACCTGGAAGGCAGAGAGGGCAGAATAGGCCTTGTGCCCGCCTCCATCCCACCCTACCCTCATTGCTGGATGTGAACCATGTATATAAGCTCAAACGTCTCATCTCTTAGCCAGACTGATGGGCATCTAATAAATAATTTTCTAGTTTTTCTCATGGGAGAATCCACAGCTTCTCGGTCACTTTGGCAGAGCCCACCCGCCCCACCCCACCAGTTCTTCCGCATATCCCATTTAAATCCACTTTACTATAGATCACATTGTCTAGTTGGGTCCTTGGCATGAATGAGAGAATTGTAGGTCATCCAAACACCATCCCTGTAGAAACCCTGTACCCCACAGCCATCTCCAATTCTGTTCCTTCAACATCTTGCCAGGACATCCAACCCCATGGCTTCTTGCTTCCAAGGTACACTTTCCACCTTGTGGGTCCTGCAACCTCTCCGTATCCCTCACCTATGATGCACACATCCCTCAAGTGGCTCCTGTTTTGTGATGCCACTGGCCACCTTGAGCCTCTGACCTGACCCCTGGTGACCTGATACCCACTACCCACACCAAAAGATTGAGGTGGGGAAGATTCCCCAGAGAGCAAGCATACGTGCCCTTTGTACTTTGTGCCACTTGACAGCTCTGATTAAACCCACCACCAGCAACATCTTTAGTCACACAGGTAGTCGGAGATTTCAGCCCTGCCTGAGAGAAACCTTGTCCCCTCTGAGGGCCAAGCGTGGCTGAACAGTGGGAGTCTCAGTGGCCTGCTGGGGGCAGGACAGAAATGGCGCCGGATGGGAGGGAAGGTGATCTCTCCAGCCCACCGTGATGGGCCCTGGAAGTAGTGATGGTGCTAGGGTGGGCAGAAGTAATAAAGTAGTCAGGGCAGAGGAAGAGGCAAAGGAGACTGCTCCACCAGCAGCTAACCCTGACTTGGGGACAAACTAAAGGTCTCCGGATCGGCCCATCCTTCCTAAAACTCTCCTTAGTCTTGGGGTCTTTCCTTGCTGGGGACTTGGGTCCTGTCAGGCATCTTCTGTGTATCAGTCACTTCTGCCAAGGGTTGGTAGAGGGGCTGCCCTGGCTGTCCTGGGCAGGCCCCAGAGCGCCCCAAGGAGGAGAAAAGGCACAAGTCCTGAGAAAACCAAGGAGTTGGAGGATTTTCCCTGGGAAGAGACGGTTTAGGCAAAAGCCAGGCATGGGTCCTCTGAATTCTGGTAGAAGTGGATCCAGCTGGGTGAAGGATGGTGCAAACAGACCAACAGGCATGACACTTCTGCCCAGGGTGGACAGAGGCTGAACCCAAAGCCTCCCAGGGATGTCTTCAGATCTCTAGAATTTCATCTGAAGAACCCGAGGGCTGAGAAGCCATCCTAGTGGCCACACCCTCTTCCTGAGAGGATCAGCTGAGACCTTGGTGTCCCTCCCTCACTTCCAGGCAGTACCCAGTGGGCAGATGGGGCTGTCAGTCTCCAGTGTGTGGGGACCTGGGAGGTGGCCAGCCTGCCCCTTCTCCCTGACAGGACAGAGCCGGGGCAGGTAGGGACTGCACAGGGACCTCCCAGACTTCTGAGCCTCCTGCTGACTGCTGCTCCAGGAAGGCCTCTCACTCAGTAAATCTCTGGGCTTCAGGCTCTGTCTTCCTGGCAGAGAAGCAACCACCTGCTCTACTGTGGAGGGCAAGTTAAGAACAAGCAGTCCAGAAAAGCACCGCTGGCTTAAGCCCTCAGCTTTGCTGGTTGCCTTGGGCTGTTTACAGGCTGCAGAGGAGCAGGTGGTACACAGAGCACTTCAGAGACACGGAGGCTGGAACCTGCCCTGCTCCCTAGCTGGGTGACCCTGGAAAAGTTGCTGCCACCTTGGATCCTCCAGTTTCTCCTGAATAAAACAGGAGGGTTGAACTGGGGATCACCAAGCCACCAGCCAGCCTACAAAAACAACTTAAAAAATAATAATAATAATAAGTGGGTAGGGGCCTGGCAGGATGGCTCAGTGATCTGAAGCGCCTGCTTAGGAAAGCTTGGGCAGCTGCAGGGACCGCAGTTCGATCCCCGGCACCACATGCAGGGCAGGCTGAGCCGGCCATAAAAAAAAACATAAATAAATAAGTGGGTAAATGCAGTCTTTTGTATGTGGACAGGGATTGAACCCAGTCTTCCCAGTGAGTTTCATCCCCACTTTTTTTTTTTTTTTTTTTTTTGAGGGAAGGCTTCAACTCACAACCTTGAGTTTGCCAGGCAGGCAGTGTGCCACTGAGCCCCTCCCACCAATTTTTAAATTTTGTCCTGATTCTGGCCTTGTAGATAGTCTCCCTAAGTCACTAAATTGCCTGAGCTGGGCTCAAACTTCTAACCGCTGCTTCAGCCTTCTAGAATGCTGGGGTTACAGGTGCCATACCACGGCCCCAGCTGTGGACTCAACCCCTTTTCTTGACCTCAGCCTTCACTTTGATGCCTACACCCAACTCCTCCAGCCTCTTCTTGCTCTCAGTAAGTTACACAGCTGGTCCACACACTCCCACCTTTGAAGTTCCCAACCCTCCTCAATGCTGCAGCTACGCTTTAGTTCCCTCCAGAATACAGAGTGGCTCTTACAAGGATCGGTATCTTTTGAAAGGATACCTGGAATGTAGACTCATTTAAAAACCACAGTTGCGTTTTGTTTTGTTTTGTCTTTTTGAGACTGGGTCTCACTATGCAGTTGAGGCTGGCCTTGAGCTCACTTTTGTAACCCAGGCTGGTCTCGAACTCACACCAATCCTCCTGCCTCAGCCTCCCAAGTGCTGGGATCACAGGCGTGCGCCACCACACCCGAGTTATTTAGTCTTTCTAAAGTCCTTGCTTGATGCTTTTGTGGGCATGTACACACCCCCATCTGTTTCTGCTCCTAGCTACAGGCCCCTGCAGGCTGGAAACTACAGAACCCCAGTCCTTACTTACTTTTTTGTACCCTAGGCTGCCCTTGAACTCTCCTGGCTCAGCCTCTTGGGTAGCTGGGATTACAGGTGTGAACAAGGCATCCAGCTCCTGGCTGATTTCCTTCTGTCAGCACGAATCTTTTTCCTTGCATCTGAGTTTTCAGAGGCTCCAAGTCCCCAGAGAGGAGCCACTCCCCACCCCCACCCCTCCAGCCTCTTAAAGGTCAATGGCTGCCCAGCCAGAGGCCAGGGGCTGCCCCATGGGGGGTGGGTGTGGCCTCCTCTCTGAGCTTGTGAAGAATACAGACACCTGGGCCCACCCCGGAAACTCTGAGTCAGTAGGTTGGGGTAGGCAGCACGTTTCAGTTTCAACCAGCTCCCCAGGTGATCCCAGTGCTGGTACAAGAGCAGGCTCTAGAGCCAGACCCTGGGGGGGGGGGGGCACTCCACCCCTCCCCCAAGCCTGGACGTCCTCATCTGGAAAATGAGGATAATGAGAGTCCTGCCTCCTGGGCCGGGCCCTGATGGAGCATGGATAGAAATCTGCCAGGGAGCTTCTGCTAGCTGCATCCTTTCCAGCCTGACCCCACTTGCCACCTACCCACCCCGCCTCGCCTCACCCCACCCTGGCACAGGAAGCCTGGCAGGCTGAGGTCTGTGCTCTCCAGGGAGCAGCCTTCTGTATCTGGAGCCTTTAACTCCTGCCTCCTGACACGAACAGCCCACAGCAGGCTGAGCCTCTGCCCTGGGCTCAGCCAGAGTCCAACAGTGCCGGTGGAGCAACCCAGCTAAGCCAGGCCTGAAGGACTGGCAGGGGAGAGAAGGAAGGGAGGGAGGGAGCAGCCCAAGGACCTGCGCACCGCTGGGCCTCAGGTCCTGTGCTGGGCAGAGAGGTCTGCACATTCTCTCCATGTAGAGACAGGAAAGTGAGGCCCAGGGAAGATAGTTTGCTCAGAGAGATTTACTCCACGCTGGTCTGGCTGTTCTGTTTTTTCCTGTTTCCTCTCATGAAGTCTTTGAGTTCCCGCAGCAGGTATTCATTGAGCCATGGGGCAGCAGGGAGTGAGAAGTCTCCATCCTCTCCTGGGGCCTACACTTTAGACAATAAAATAAGAAGTCTGTCTTGACAGAAGATGATGCATGGCATGAGGTGGTGGAGCAGAAGTGGGGGCAGCAAGGGTGAAATTACAGAGCTGAGAGGCTCCCCCAAAGTCAAGGGGGCCATGGATTTCAGTCAGATGGCCGCCTCTCTGGGAGGTGGCATCCAAGTAAAATGTGAAGGAGGACAGGGTACAATTTGGGCAGTGACTCGGAAGAACGTGCCAGGCTGCAGAAAAAAATAAGGGCTAAGGCCCAAGACAAGAATATGGGGCCAGCGAGAAAGGACGGAGGAGGCCCGAGTGGCTGGACAGAGGCAAGGGGTCAGACGGCCTAGAAGTCCCCACTACAGGGCCTGGAGGCCTCTGGAAGGATTCTGGCTTTTCACATGAGCTGATGCGAAGGCACTAGAGCTTTTAGTTAGACTCAGAGGCATTCGGCACGTGAGAGCGCCACACTGACCTCTGGGCTCAGGGGTGGGATCGAGTCCGTGCTGTCCTTGGAAAGTGGACGACGCCCAGCACCACTCACAGGAACAGGAGATGGCACAAGAATGCTTTTACAGAGCAACTTAATAACAGAGCAAGTGAATGCCCTTGGTTAATGGCACCCTTTGTTTCTTATCTCTATTGTTTTAAAGATTTTTGTCATAATGGTAATATATGTTCTCTGTAGAAAAAAAAATATCAGAGCACAGAGGCATACCATGTTAAAGAAAAGGAAAATTCCTTCCCTCCTCCACCTGCTCCCTGGAGCGGGGGCTGGGCGTGGGAGCTATTCACGGTTTGCTGAGTGTTCTAGGTGTGCTTCTGTGCACCCCTACACGCATTGGGGTTGCCCTATATGGTGTTTCTGGCCTGGTATAGTGACACATACTGTAATCTCAGCTCCACAGAAGGCTGAGGCAGGAGGATTGCAAGTTCAAGGTTAGCCTGAGCATTTATAGAGCAGATGATTAGAAACTTGGGGTAAAAGTCACATCCAATTTTAATGTTTTTATTTTAATTTTATGTATTTAGTACAGGGTCTCGCTACGCAGCTCGGACTCATTTCAGCCTCTCCAGTGCTGGGATACAGGCATGTGCCACCACGCCTGGTCTTATCAGTACTTTCTAAACAGGAAGGGAACTTACTTTGCTCTATGCAGACCTCAGTCTGGTACTAGTACACATTACTATCTCACCACATCCTCATAGCCCCTTTCCGTGGTGCCGTGGTGGGTAGTAGTAGCACCTGTTTCATTAGCAACAAAACCAAGGCTTGGAGACGTAAAAGCCTTTATTCGAGACCCTACAGGGCTGGCAAGATAGCCCAGCAGACTAAGCACGTGCTTAGGCAAGCACAGGGACCAGGGTTCGATCCCCAGCACCACATGCCACGCTGACCCCAGCCACTGAGATCAGGCATAGTGGTGCATATCTGTAATCCTAGTACTGGAGAGACTGAAAACAGGGGGATCAATGAAAGTCATAGATGCACAGTGCAACCCTGTATCACATACATTAAAAAAAAAAAAAAAGACCCGAGAAATAGCACGTGAACTCCCTGGCCCCACCCCTTAATGAAGTGTAGCCATCTAGCCAGGCCTATGCAGGAAGCTTCCTGAAAGGTATTCTAAGAAGCTTGAACAGGGACGGTGTTGCATACCTGTAGTCTCAGCAGAGGCAGGAGGATCCCAAGTTCAAGGTCATCCTAGACTTCATAGTGAGTTCAAGGCCAGCGTGTTAGTTGGGCTCTATCTCAAACAAATGAGCAGAAGGAAGGAAGGAAAGGAAAAAAAGAAGGGAGGAACGGAGGGAGGGAGAGAGAGATAAGGAGTTTGGCATAGGGCCCTGAACACAGATAGTTCAACAGGGACTGCAGTTCAATCCCTGGCAGCACATGCCACACTGGCTCCGCCCCCAGATGCCCCCTGAGCTACAGAGATGCAGCACGGTGGCGCACCCCTGTGATCCCAGCAATGGGGAGGCTGAAAATAGAAAGATCACTGAGTTCAAGCTGCATAGTGAGGCCCTGTACCGAATATTTAAAAAAAAAAAAAAAAAGGTTGGCGGGAGCTAGGCATAAAGGTGCATACCTGCAATCCCAGCACTCTAGGAGGCTGAGACAGGTAGATCACCAAATTCAAACTCAGCCTGGGCAGTTTAGTGACTTAGTAAGACCCTCATTCAAAAAAAAAAAAACTTTAAAAATGGCAGCGGGGGCCCGGCAGGATGGCTCAGTGGTCTAAAGTGCCTGCTTAGGAAAGCTTGGGCGGCTGCAGGGACCGCGCTTCGATCCCCAGCACCACATGCTGCCCCAGCCCTGCCCTGAGGGCCGGCTGAGCCGGCCATAAAAATGAATAAACAAACAAAAGTTCTGAAACAAGAAAAAAATAAAATAAAATAAATTATTAAAAAAAAAAAAAAAAAAAAAGTGCCGCTCAGAGGATGTCTGGTGCTGTTACTTTCCTGAATCAGTCACCCTTGACTTTTAATGTGAGGCCATGAAGCAGTCACACCCTTAGCGTGGGATCGCATTCCAGGACCATAAATGTATTAGCCAGGACATGTCTGGATGTCCTAACTGATCAGTTAGGACATAGCTGATAGAAACCAAACTCTAGCAAAACAGGAGGCAGAAGGGAACATATCAGCTCACGCAGCCAGAATGCCAGGGCAGCCACCCAGAGGAAACTGAGGCAAGAGAAACACAGGGGGAGAGGA
>PVJA010035605.1:0-21734 GCA_004027025.1 Myocastor coypus | reverse complement strand
TTAGTGGACAAATCCACCAGCGCACAGCACAGTCCCGGGTCCATTCACCTTCCCAGAGCCCCACCTTGTAGCGCAGGAGCTTCGAGGGGGCATCCAGATATGAACCCTAACAGATATCTGTTAGGCCAGTGGCCTGGCCTTCTCATCAGGATTTTCCTAGTTCTTGTAAAAATAAAGGCGCAATGATTGCGAGACACCAGCGTTTCTCTCCGAGTCCTCTCTGTGCATCTGGACCTCACTTGGTGATTGGAGAGAGGGACAGAAGGACAAAGATGCCTGGCAGGGGGAGCAGCAGGGGACAGAAGGCCCACGCGAGTGTGGTGGAGTGAGGAGCTGTGGTTACTGCTGTCCCAGGGACAGGTCATCCTCTAAGGAGGGAACTGTGTCCGTGTAAACCTAGTTGACAGCGGAGTTATCAGAGCTGTCACTCCTGTGCTTCGGGGTCATCACGGGACTTCTGAGCCTTGGTGGCTATCTCTGAAGTAGGGGTCACAGTAACACCTCCCCACAGCAATGTTGGGGCCCTGGAGCTGCGATGAGGGTGAGCCCTTGGTAAGATGCTGCTCTGTGAGCCCAGCGCGGTTCTTCCCATGGTGTTGATGGGTAGCACCTGATGTTCATACCTCAGCCATAGCCAGTGGGGAGAGGCTGTGTGTGTGTGTGTGTGTGTGTGTGTATTTGATTTTTTAAGACAGGGCCTCACTGTTTAGCCAGTCTGGCTTCAAACTCAAGGTGACCCTCCTGCCTCAGTCCTGAATGCCCCTCCCTCAGGAATGGCCCTCCCAGGTGCTGGCGACTACCACCTCGCCCAGCTGCAGCTTTTCTTGAAATGCAACTGGGCATTCTGCACTGAGGTTGGGCAGAGGGTGGCTGAGGCCTGGCACTAGGCCTGTGGGCAGTGGTGGAACCATGCTGGGGATCCTGACTGAGTCCCAGAATCCCCAGCTCAGCACCTTTTGCCTCTAGGAGTCAGGCAGTGGGGGATGAATGTGTTCCCCAGGCTGAGGCTAGAGTGGGGTGGCTGCGAGTCAGGTGCTGCTGGACTGTGGGGCGGAGGTGCTGCGGGGGGGGGCGCTTGTCTCCTGGGGGGCGACTTCTGGGCAGAGGAGGTCGGGTCTGTTTCCTGCTGGGGAGTGTGGCTGGGGCGCCCACCCCAGGGGGTCTGGTGACTTCTGGAGTCCAGACTAGTGATGACAGTGGCCTGGAGTGTGGAGCAGAAGGGCCGGGCCGGGGCTGCCAGCAGCTCAGCGCCAGCGGCTTTAGGAGAGGGAGTCAGAGCTGCGCGTGGGGACCTCTGCCCCCGGCCTTGCCCACCCTGCTTCTGTGCTGTCCTTTGTCGCCTGCGCACCCTCTCTGGAGGAGACTGAAGACGCGGCCCATGGGCTCGCGCTGTTCTGTCTGCTTTCTTTCTCCTTTACGTTTGTCCCCCCCCCCCGTCCATCTCACTGTCCTCTGTGGCCAGCCTCTCCTGTCCACCCATCTGTCTGTCTGGGGCGGGAGGGGAACCGGATCCCTGTGCCTGCCCCTACCTAGGGCCCCACCCGCTTGGGAGTTCCCTAGCTCCACCTTGGGTCCCAGACCCAGGGTCCTGCCACTGGAAGTGCTGATCCCAGGGACAGTCTGTGCCACAGCCTCCGTTAGAGGACGCTGTGGATTGAACATCTTCATCCGTTCCGGTCCCCGAGCGCCAGCTTCAAGAAGGGGGTTGTTCTCAAGGAGGACAGTCCTGCCATCATCACCCCCAAGCACATGAAGCAGTGGCCTCCAGGCCCTCCTTTTGCTCCCCCCCCCCCGCGAGGGATGGGCCGTCCCTTAGGCCCCAACTCCTTAGGGTCCCCGGCGGGGTAAAGTCCCTCCCACCCACCCCGTGACCCTGCGCGCCCCTTTCCCTCTCGCAGATCCGGAGCGGAGCAGCCCCCCCATGCTGTCTGCCGACGATGCCGAGTACCCGAGGGAGTACCGGACCCTGGGGGGCGGGGGCGGGGGCGCCGGGGGCCGGCGCTTCTCCAACGTGGGCCTGGTGCACACGTCCGAACGGCGGCACACGGTGATCGCTGCGCAGAGCCTCGAGGCGCTCAGCGGGCTGCAGAAGGCGGATGCCGAGCGCAAGCGCGACGCCTTCATGGACCACCTGAAGAGCAAGTACCCACAGCACGCTCTGGCCCTGCGCGGCCAGCAGGACCGCATGCGCGAGCAGGTAAGTGGGGAGGGGTGGGGCGAGGGACCCCGCGTCCCTGGTACTGGGGGTTGCGGAGCTTTTTCCCTAAGCTGAGGAGAAAAGGGTAGTTCGGCCTCAGACCACGCCCAGAGGTTACCAGGAGGGAGGCAGGGCAGACAAGGTGCTTAGGGCCAACGCGCCCCCGGAGTGTCAGGGAGTTGGTGGGCTTGGCCTTGGCACCTCTGCCAGAGGAGCCCTTCTAGGTCAGGCTGGGGCCTCAGCCGGCTGGGTCTGTGTGTCCGCGGGCCTTGCAAGGACTACCCCAGAATGGGGGCCTCTTACCTCAAGCCTCTGGGTCCCCCACCCTCCAAGACTCGCTGTGCGAGCTGGACCTGGAGGCCACAACTCTCTGGGCCTTGGTTTCTCCTCTTCCTCAGTGAGGCTTGGAGAGGAGAGGGCCTCGGCCCTGCAGCAGGCCTTCCCGCCGTCTGGGGGTCCTGGGGTCCTCCTGCCCCTCCTCCCCGACACTCAGGCACTCATTCATGCATGAATGCGGCCTCATTTCCATCATCCGTGCTGCCTTGGTGAGGGCCTTGTGGGTAGTGTCCTGGCTGCAGAACCTCAGGCACTGTCACTACGGGAAGGGACCAGGGGTGGCCACATCCCTGCAGCCACCTTTCCGGCAAGCCTTGGCGTGTCAGTCCCAGCTCCCACCTATCTAGCTCAGTTTCCCTTTTCTGGATACTCCGGGGCGGCCTTTCTCCACCCTCCCCGCAGGAACAAGGACACATGGACACATGGTTGGTGTCTGTCCCCAGATGTCACCTTCAGCTCTGTCTGGCGTTGGCCTTTGCCCAGCTCCCCAGTCCCCCTGGGAGCAGATGCCGATGAACGTGGGGGGCTGTGGCTTCGGGAAGCTGCACCAACGGGGTTCCCCTCTCTCCACCGTCACATGCCCTAACCGAGCAGTAAGGGTGCTTGGATTTTGTATGATGGGCACATGAGTGCAGACCGGCTCTAGAGAAGGGGCCTCAGTGGGTGACTTCTTGGAGGAGGAGGTCCCCAAGCCGGGCCTAGGACGTGGCCAGGCTGGCACAGATAAAGGGAAAAGTAGGTTATGTTAGCAGATGCAGGGGAGTACCGTGAGCCTGGTTGGTTTGGAGGGTAGCAGAGCACCCTCTGGCTGGTACAGGAGGCTCAGGCGGCCGCGGGGTGCGAGGGAGACATCGGACAAACTGGGGCTTGTAGCACTGGGGCCAAGAAGGCGGGCTTCTGATGGCGAAGGGAGGAGTATCAAGGTGCCGGAGGACAGGGGCCTGTGTGTTGTCTTGAGGGAGGAGACAGACACGAAGGTATGGGGGCGGGGGGACAGAGTCGGAGAGCCGGGTAGGAAAGGCTTGGTGGTGGGGAAAGAAATACAGGCCGAGGAGAGTGGGTGGGGCCTAGCAACCACGCCCCCCTGGCGCATGCGCACAAACCAACTCCTGAGGGCTAAGGTTGCCCAGGATACCTGAAGACAGGGACTAGAGGGCTAGCCAGGCAGACCGGATCCGGAGGGAAGAGGGCCTGTGATGACTGGGGAGAGGGACCATGAACCTCTGCCACCACGAGGTAGAGGAAGGTCCTGCAGGAAGGGTTAACAGGGGTTTGACCTGCCCTTGGCAGGTCCAGTGGGGGGAGCGGGGGACAGCCATCCGCAGCTATGGGTCTGCCGTGGAGGGCTGGATGGGGGACGGCGAGGGCCTGCGGGGCCCCACACCGGTCTGTCGAGGAGGGTTATCTGGAAAAGGATAGAGACAGCCAGGGTGGCAGCTGAAAGGGGCACGGGCCTGGAGAGAGGACAAGCATGGGCTCGGGGCTTCCTAGCACCCAGTGTGTGCGTTCCCGGGCTCGGCTGCAGGAGGCTAGCACTCAGCAGCCACCTAGGGTGGGAAGCAGGGCTCTGCACCCAACATTCCTCCCTTCCTCTGCCAAACACCCGTTCCCTCCCAGGGAGGGTGGGGGGCAGGACCCGGCCCCTTCCCTTGGTGCCTACGCGTGGTACAGCTGGTGACGGTCAGGGAAAGGAGGAGGAATGGACAGACAGAGGGTGCCGATGAGGGCCGGGAACAGGCCCAGCAGGAATCAGGCCTGGTGGCTTTGGAGTAGGAGAGGAACAGCGTTTCCAGGCATGGCAAGAAAGACATGGTGGGCCAGGGACACAGCTCAGGGGTGCAGCACCTGCCTTGCAAGCGCAAAGCCCTGAGTGATTCCTGGTATTTAAAAAAAGAAGAAGAAAAAAAAAAAAAAAAAGAATGACAGTTGTGCCGTTGGGACAGAGATGGCGGTGTTGAGGCCACTTCTGCCCAGTGGTCCCCAGGAAGGGGACGGGTGGTGGGGTGGTGCTGACACGGCTGGTGAGGAGGCAGAAAGCTCGGGGAAGTGGGCGGAGACTGGTGCCGGCAGGCAGACCAACCGGGACGTTCAGCTTCGAGGATGGCTGGTAGGGAGGGCCCTGTCCCAGGCCCTCGAGTCCCTCCTGTGAGAGCAAGCAGACCCCAGGCCCTAGACCAAGGCCCAGCCCAGGGAAGGGACTCCCTGTGCCCCCGCAGTGTGGCTCTGGGCCTGTGCCTGTCCCAGGAATGCCCATCCCTGCCCCACCACTGCCCTAGCGGCTCCTGCCCGCTCCCCCTAATAGGGTGTCCCCCGCTTCACACACACAGGTTGGCGGCTGGACCGTGGACCCTGTGTGCCTCCTCAGCTCCCTCTGCTCCCACCTGCATGGCGACTCCACGCCCTCCGGGGCTGGCCAGCCCGCCCAGGTGAGTCACCTACCTCCATCTTGGCCTCAGACCCATGGCGGGCTTGGCTTTGGGGAGGCTTTTTGTTTTTTAATTTTTAGAGGGGGGATATTCCAAATTTTTATTTCACCCCCCTCTTCAGGAGACTTTTGTGCCCTGTGCCAACATGTGTCCTGATCTTCCAACTCCCTGCCTCTACCTCCCCTGACCTGCTTGGTGTGGAGGAGGAAAGATTTTTGGGCATGGCACTCAGAATTTGAAAACATTATACCCCTTTCCCCTCTAAACATGCTGTCTTGCTCTAAGTTTTCAGGGGCCTCTTATTCTTTCCCCACTAAAGATCATCTCAGTCCCCATTTGGGAGCTGAGCCATCAGAGTTCTGCATGGGGCCCCCCCTCCCCTTGCTAGGTCCAAGGCTTTACCTCAGTGCTTAAGGGACTAAGCCATCAAGCTGCTGGACCCCTAGTCCCCATCAAGCCTGATATCCTGGTGGGAAGGTGGCTCTCAGTGTAGACAGAGGGACATGCAGGATTCCATGGTTTCCCAGCTCAGGCCTGGACAGGGGGAAGATGACCCAGGAGTGAGGGGTGCCATGGGGAGGGGCAGCCCAGGCCTTGGGGCTGGGCTGGTGGAAGGAAGGAAGGGAGCCAGGCCTTGCACAGCTGTGTGTTCTGGAGGAGTCATTCAAGAAAAACCAAATGGGGGAAAACAGCACCTAAGAAATGCGTCTGCAGAGCACCGGCATCACAATGGGGGCACAACTGAGCGTTAGCGGTAGATTGGCACAGTTGGCATAGGTCATGGGCATCTAGCCGACTTTCCTTCTGGCTCATGACCCCATCTTGACTGGACTTGGGGGACAAGGACGTGTTTGCCTCTGAGGCTGGGTGCCAAGGCTGAGTACCAGAGTGGATAGGGCAGAGAAGAGGTGCAGTGTGCACAAGCAGGTTGGGGTGCCCAGGGTCCCTAGAGGTCCTCCCCAGAAGGAGTGTCTTGGGGCTGTGAGCAGGCAGGCCTGAGTGAGGCTGGTGGTGAGCTCTTGATCCCGTGTCAATCCAAGTCTACCTGCTCCAGTGATAGGGAGCGAGCGCTTGGGGCACCCTTGCCTGGGGCTGGCGAGGTGACTGTGCCCAGGAGAGGTCTCGCCATCACTTGAGCTCTCCGTACTCACAGAATATTACAGTCCTGCCCCAGGGCTGACGCAGGGGACCAGAGACGTTGGGCAAAGGGCTAGTGTCACACAGCAGGGCAGGATCAGAGGCCATCAAGGAAAGAAACTTCAGCATTGTAGGCTCCACATTCTGCAAGCCGTGAAGTCAAGGCAGAATTAGAAAAAAGGGCAAACGTGCCCAAGCCGAGACCCCGGGAGTGGGGACTGCGAGCAGGGAAGGGGGCAATAGGTCAGACGCTGGGGGTGGGGACGGTGAAGGGGACCCTGGGAAGGGAACCAGCCACAGCCCCTCCCCCACGCCGCCACCGGGCTGGCCACTCGCCCTCCCCCATCTGCAACCCGAGTCCCGGGCGGAGGGCCTGCAGATCGGGTGACCGCGGCGACGCAGCCGCCAGCCTCTGCCGCGCTCTCTCGGCGGGGCCGCGCGGGGAGGGGGCCGCGGCTAGATGTGCACGGCCGCGCGCCGCGCCGCGCCAGGTGGAGTCGCGGTTACCGGGGCGACCGGGGCCCGGGCCGGCGCGGTGGCGGCGGTGGCGGCGGCGGCGGCGGCGCTCGCACTGCAGCAAAGGGCACCGCGGCGGCGGCCGGGGGAGGGAACAGCCCCGGCGCGCGGACGGGCGGGAGTGGGGACGCCTTCCCTTCCTCTCCGCCCACGCAGAGCCGGGCTCAGGGACCCCAGCGTTTGCACCTGTAGCCCCAGGTAAGGGAGAGCGGCTGCGGGGCCTGGGCGCCGCCGGCGTTCGGCTGGGAGCGGGGGTCACCGAGAAGGGAGCGCCCGCACAGCGGCCACGAGGGGCGGCACGGCGTAGGGGACGCAGCCGTTGCGGGTTCCAGATAGTGAGAAACGCCCCCTCCCTTCCCCCACCGCATTTGGGACTACCGCATGGGCCGCCCCCAGCCCAAAGGCAGCAGGCGGGCGCCCCCTCCCCCAGCCCCAGAAAGTCATGACCTTCCTGGGGTGCGCACCCCTCCCCACGCGCACACTGCGGCGCGTTGTCGATCGCACGCTGGGGAGGGGGTCGCGTGTGCGTGTCGCCATGGGAATTGGCCTTTCCCCAAGCCCAGGACAAGTGTTTTGGGGGATTCGTGTTCACGCGAGTTGGAGGTGGGTGTGTGCGCCGGTGCGTGCCAGGCTGTGCACTCTTTTCCCCCCAACCCCCCGTGTTTTGGGGGCTCGAGGTTAAGGAGGGGTCATGCGGTCTCTCGTCTACTAACAGGAACATTGTCCCAGAGGTGGCCGAGACCTGGCTGGCCCCGCTAGGTCCCCTTGGACTCAGCCCCGCCCTCCTAGGGCCGGGTCGAGGGTCAGGAATGCTGTGACAGGGAGCGAACCCCAGGGCGGGAGAGGGGAGAGGGGAGTGTTTTCTTCACGCTCCAGTTCGCTGGCCCGCGGGGTCCCGGGGGAAGCCCCGCCCCCTTTTCTGAGAGCCCTGTGCGGAGGGAAGGCTGCTTTCCATCTTTCCTGAGATCCCGCACATTTGCCAGCTCCAGCAGGTGTCTTCCCGGCCGGTGGTTGTCTCTCCCAGCCCTCTCTTCCCTGACTCCGCCCTGAGGGTGGTGCTAGGTATGCAGCCAGCCAGACCTCCTGCCCGGCTTTCTGGTGCCGGGAATTCCCTGTGAGAAGCTGGGCGGTCTGGGGCTGGGGCTGGGAGTTGTGGCGCGCAGGGCCCAGACTGCACCTCCCCAAGGCTGCTGGGTTTGGCTCCTGGCCACTTGCTAGTAACCGAGAGCCGGCTCCAGACCACACTGGGCTGGGTGCTCAGAAGGAACCCACAAGCAGGAAGTTGGGCCCAAGGGACAGGAGTGTCCCTCTTGGAGAGTAAGGGTGGGGCACCCTGGGAGAGGAGATGGTGGCCTCCCCAGCGGCCTGTTCCCTGCAACTCCTGCTTTGGGGACAAGGAGTTGCCAGGAGACCATGGGCCCTATTCCTGGGAGGCCAGTGTGGAAGTAGCTTGCTCCCCCCACTTTCTGATTGAGGACAGGACTGAGCCAGGGGCCCTTGGGATTTGATCAGTGTCCCTCCATGGGCACGCTTCAGCAGCACGCATGCAGCGTTTCTTCCATCTGTGCCTTTTCGTGAGGTTTGATGGGTCTTTGATTTGACACTGATCCCACCCTGCCCTCCTCCTTGGGTTCTGTTTGCAACCTATCCCTTCCAGGCACAGGTTTGGAACCCTGGAGTGGGACTATCTTGGAATCCCTGGGGCAGGCCCCCGTGGAGGACCAGCTGGTGTGACTGTATCCAGGTCCCGCTTGTGACCCCCTGCCGGGGGGCTTCCAGCACAGGGTAGTGGAACTCTGTGCTGGCCTGGAGACAGGGGCATCTTTGGCCTGTTTGGATCCAGAGAGTCACCTCCTTGACACGAGATGTGTGGGACATCATGGGCCTGGGTCAGCAGAGGTGGCTGCAGGTGCCCTGGCCCAGCAAGGAGGGAAAGGAAAAGCTTTTCCTGGGGCCACGCATGCACGCTGCATGCTCTTCTGAGCCTGCCCCGAAGCTGATCCTTTAGGTGTCTGACACTGGGCCTCGTTAAGGGTGGGTGTGAGGGACCCCAGGGCCTCTGTTCTGGGCCTGGGGGCAGTCCCTTGACAGCATGCATGTGCTCGAGTCCAGCACTGGGGTGTGCGTGTGCATGGGTCACTAGTGTCCCTGTGAATGTCCCTGGGTTTCTGGGACTGTTAGTGACACCATCTCTGCAGGCAGCTTTGTTGTGCTGCCATGGGTGTTCCCTGATAGCCTCACCCGAGGATGTGTATGAGTGTACACCGCTCACTCTGTGGGGAGCGCAGAGTGACCTGTAAGGTGGCAGAGGTGGGTGAGGACATGGGGTCCTCTCTGCAGAGGTGGCTCCCACTGGAAACCTTCCAGTGCCCTTTGCCTGACTCTGCCACCCCTGGGTGTCCACTCCCTCTGCAACCCTCTCCTTCTAAGGCCACCAGCCACCGTGGCTGGAGCCTGTTAGCACCCCCTGGCACCCGTGGTGGCGGCCCTCTGTCCATAGATGACTCCAGCCTTGGCTGGGGTACAGACTTCGTTGTCTGCTTCTCCTGCCTAGAGTGCGGCAGTTTCTTCATGGTTTGGGTCTAGTGCTTGGTAGAGATGTAGATGGGGGCTCTGGTGCGGGCAGCCCTGGCCAGCGAGCTGCTTTATCTCAGCCTCTACTCTGTGTCACTTCCATCCCATGGGCAAAGCCCTCACCCTCAGTGCCCCCCCCAGCCTCTTTCCACCTCCCCTGCTATGAGAACGCTCGGTGGTGCAGTACCCACTAATGCAGCCTCCTCCCATCAGGCACCCCTGATGTCCCTGTCCTCTGTCAGGGGCTGTGAGGCCTGAGGAATCTTGTGTGCTGGTGCCAGGCACCCCAGAGCTGAGCCATCTGCTGCCCTTGTCCTCCTGCTGAGGCTGGCACCAGTCAGCAGCGTGCCCTCGGCTTTGCCAAGAACCAGCCCAGCCTCAGGGCTGCCCTTTCCTCATCTCTGGCTCTCTATAAGGGCCTGTTGGTCTTGGGGATGCAGGGCAACTGCATTGTAGGGGTGTGGGGGAGACGCAAGGCCACTCCTCCCACAACTTTCCTGCTGCAGGGTCTTGGGCTGGCATCCCTTGACTCCCTCAGCTGCCCACAAGTCCCCATTTCTTGTCCGGGGCTGGGGGTGTTGCCATCTAGCCTACGCCCACCCCACCCGCCCCAGGCCTATGGTCCCATTCTCATCCCAATCACCCGATCTCTGCCCCTCCCCCCCAAACCTCCTGGGACTCTGGCTCAGCACCCTTCAAAAGCCCAGCCTCCTCCTCACAGGCTGTGTCACCCTAACTGGACTTGGGACGTCCCTCATACTGTGCTGTCCCCTCTGCTGAGTGCACTTTTCCTCTATCCCCAGTCGCTTATACAAGGCCGGGCTCAAATGCCATCTTTTCTGGAAAATTTCCCCAGCCAGTCATAACCAGCTGCCATCACCTCTGACTCCAGAGCCTTGGCATGTCATTGCCCCTCTTGAGACTCTCGTGGGTCCCCTGCCTCAGCTGCCTGTGCCCTTTCCTACCTGTGGCTTTCTGGGGACAGTTTCTCTCAGCTAGAATTTGACTGTCAACATCTGGAATATTCTCTCCTGCTCCCACCGGTAGGTGGGCTCAGAACCTGACCATCCTGGACATACCTGGGTGACCAGGTCTCAGTGGAGAACAGGAAGTCCCATACTGTACTTCCTTCCTGCTCCCAGGAGGGTGGAGGGCCCAGCAGCCAGGGCTGAGCACGGAGCTCTGAGGGTCTTGTCCTGCCTCGCCCCCTCCTGGCCCCCTCATAACCGTCTCTTCTCTTATTTCCATCAGCAGCCAAACTACTGGAGTTTCAAGGTCAGTGTGAGATGCTTCTGCTGCCATGGCAACTGCATGTGTCCCCTCCCCACCTCCCTTGCACATGCTTGGCACCGGGGTGCGTGTCTGCACGGGCCCCCTCTGGTGCGGGCGGTGGGCCTTGGGCTACAGGCTGTGGCTGCTGTGTTGGGAATTTGGGCTCACCTGCCAGGGGCTTGGGACCCAGAGGGGCAGTTTGGGCCACCCCTGTTGGAGATCTGGTTTGGAGATGCTCTGTCCCCAAGTTTCTGCAGCTCCTAAGGGGTATTTTGGAGCAAGAGGGCTGCTGGACATGTCCCTCAGCTAAAGAGACTGCTGACTCTGGGGCAGGGGGTAGGCCTCTGCAGGCATGGGGACCTGCTCTATGCCAGGTGGGACACACTCACAGCCATGTACCCTAAACCTTTAGGCCAGGGCTGGGGACTTCCTGCCTCCTCAGGAGAGCTTGGATTATCCAGCACTAGGAACCATCTGCCCCTCCTTCTTGGGCACCTCGCCCATCCTCCCCACATCCTGGCTCAGAGCTGGGTGGAACAAGTTTGACTGCTACTTGAATCCTGGAGTCTCTAGCTCTGGGGTCCCAAGCGTCGTGACAGACCCTGTGTGTCTCTGTTTTTGTTTTTCTTTTATGGTCAGCTCAGCCTGCCCTGAGGGTGGGGTTGGTGCAGTCTGTGGTGCCCGAGGTCCCTGCAGCCGCCTAAGCTTTCCTAAGCAGGCACTTTAGACCACTGACCCATCCTGCCGGCCCCCATATTTATTTATTTATTTACTTACTTACTCATTTATTTTTGCGGAACCAGGATTCAAACTCACGACCTTGTACTTGTCAGGCAGGCACTTGTGCCATGGAGCTATCTCCCCAGCCCCTCTATGTGTCTCATTTTCACGCATGTTTCAGAGCATTTGTGAGTCAGGGGATCATGGAATCATAGGATCCTGGGTCAGGCACAGCCCCTGGGGAGGACAGAGGGGCTGTGTAGTAATGGCTAAATGCAGGGACCTGGTGGCCAAGTTTCACTTGCTGCCAAGTAGCCAGGTAACTCGGCAACTTCCAGAATCTTCCTGGCCTCAGTTTCTTCTCTGTAAAGTAGAACAATGCTTGCACCCTAGAGTGGTCATAAGGATAGAAACAGGTGAGAAAAGGCTGTTAGAATCTGGGTGCTGACAGGGTTCTAAAATTACAGTCCCCGTGGCAGCTTGTAAAAATTCTTGGACTCCCCAGGCCTCAGCCTGCAATGTTTACCTCAGGGATTGTGGGGTGTTTTTCTAAGCTCCCAAGTCTCCCAACCCCAGGCTGCAGCCAGCCTTTAGGATCTTCAGGTCTTGGTGCTACCATCTCATCCATAGTCCCTTCTGCCTGACCTCCTGCCCAGGGTCATTGGTCTTCCTGGGACACCTACTACATGCTCACTGGCTCCATGTAGCCCTGCTGTCTCTGGAGAGCTCCTCTGGGGGGCATATTCACACCGGCCTCTTCTACTTCACCCCACCCCCCCAAATCTCTCTTCCATCTGCTGCCCAGCCCTATGCTACTGGTCACTTTTCATCTTTGCTAGCTGCCTAATTCACCAGCCTGACAAACAATGACCTTTCAGTTGCCTGGCAACGCCAGGACCACCAGCCTTGCTCTGGTTCCCCACAGTGCCACAGGGCTTACCACCATTCACAGAGCTATGAGTAAGGGAGAGGGCTGAGGAACATGTGTGGCAGTACACGCTGAGGCAGGAGGATCTCTGAAGTTTTTTGAGACCAGCCTAGGCTACATCAGTGAGTTCAAGGCCAGCTTACACTATATAATGAGACCCTGTCTAAAAAAAAAACAAAAAACAACCAAAAAAAAAAAAAAAAAAAAAGAGGGGGGCTGCTTACAATGCTACCCTTTCGGGGCCCGGCGGGATGGCTCAGTGGTCTAAAGCACCTGCTTGGGAGCTTGGGTGGCTTCAGGGACCGCGGTTCGATCCCCGGCACCGCATGCTGCGCCAGCCCTGCCCTTGGGGCAGACTGAGCCGGTCATAGAAAATTAGTGAATAAACAAAAAGGTTCTGAAACAATGCTACCCTTTCCTTTCAAGGCCCCTGTCACCCACTGCAAGGCACTGTGCTTGACACCAGAAGCCCTGTGATGACCCCAACTCTGACATTTTATGTCCCAAGGCCCTCAAAGCCACCTTGGGGACATCTGGGCATAATGCCAACTGGAGAAAGATGTTCTCTTTTCAAGAGTGCTAATCCAATTCGAACATTAAATTGAGTTAATAGGAAGATAGAGATTAATTAGGGTTAATCAGGATTTGGGGAAATAGAGAGTTGAAGAGGAGAATAAATTATTCCTTTTTAGAGATACTTTTTTATTGCTTTTTTAAATTATAAAAGTAATATATTCTGATTGTGGACAGTTCACTCAATTTTGCAGATAAATGTATAAAGTTAAAAATGACAGGTCTTTCAGCTCAGAGCTAGCTAATGTTAATGGTTTGGAGTGATCTGTTGTTAAAAATAGACAATTTACAGAAAAATATAATTGGGCAACATAATTCTCTTTCTCTCTTTTTCTCTCTCTCTCTCTCTCTTTCTTTCTTTCTTTATTTTTTGTCTTTTTGAGACAGGGTCTCGCTATGCAGTTGAGGCTGGTCCTGAGCTCACTTTTGTAGCCCAGGCTGGTCTCGAACTCGCACCAATCCTCCTGCCTCAGCCTCCTGAGTGTTTCTTTCTTTTTTTAAGACAGGGTCTCGATATGTAATCCATGCTGGCCTTGAATTCACTTTGTAGCCCAGGCTGGCCCCGAACTCGTGGTAACCCTCGTGTTTCAGCCTCCAGAGTGCTGGGATCACAGGCTTGAACCACCATGCCTAATGCAACATCATTTTTGTGACAACAAATGTGTGTGTGATACACAAGAGACCTGGTGCATATAACACGGGATGATACAGACCTCAATCATTAGCTGATTCCCTTAAATAAGTGTCCAGCAAGGTACAGCATGGAGCTGTCCGGGACACCTTCCTCTACTAAGCCACACCTCACCCTCAGCTGTACCCTCAGGGAAAGGGTGTCAAGCTGGGCCCTGGCTGGCTGTGTGGCAGCTTGTGTCTGGCAGGCACCACCCAGAGCCTAGCACACATGCCACACTGGCACACGTGCCATGCACTCCTCTGTACCACACCGGACTGTGCATGTGCAGTGGGCTGGCCAGGTAGTCTGCTGGCTGCAAGGGGTCTGGACTGGTTGTCCTGGTCACTGTGAATCAAGGACACCATCTGTGCCAGGTGCCAGGTCCGTGAGGCCCACACTCCCAACACCAGGGCCCCAGCGTTCCTTGCTTTCTCCCTGGGCTTCTGCTCCCCACCCCAACACTCTGAATAAATTCGCCGCTCATAAACCCGCCGCTTAATTAATGTCTGGAACTAATGCCCCAGTTTGCTCAACGATTCTGCTGCTCACCTCAGTGACAAATTTGTGTTGGTGTTGTTCTTTGGAAGCTTAAAATAGCAGGCATGCCTATGGTGCCCGCTCAGATGGTTTCTTGACTGGCTCTGCAGGGTGCCCGAGTGCTTTGCCCAGTGCTCACCTGCTGGGTGTCCTGGGGAGGCCAAGGCCCAGGCCAGAGCCGTGCTGCAGGCGCACAGCGAGTCTGAACACAGGAGAGAGTGTGTGTGTGTGTGCGTGCGTGCGTGTGTGTGTCCTTGGCTGGCTGGCTTCCCGTTAGCTGTCGTTGGCTGAGCAAAGCAGGGCTCAGGCTTGGCCCCTCTCGCTCTGCCCTGCCCTGCAGACCCGCAGCTCGCGCCACACTCAGGGAGCCCAGCCCGGGCTGGCGGACCAGGCAGCCAAGCTGTCCTACGCCTCGGCTGAGTCACTGGAGACCATGTCGGAGGCCGAGCTGCCCCTGGGCTTCAGCAGAATGAACCGCTTCCGCCAGAGCCTGCCCCTCTCCCGCTCCGCCAGCCAGACCAAGCTGCGCTCCCCAGGTACCGCCCGACCTGCGCGCCCGCCCCCGCCAGGCTCCGCCTCCGCGTCGCTCCTGGCCCAGCCCCGCGCCTCGCGAAGCCTCCTCCCCCTCCTCTCTCCCTGGCCATCCCTGTCCATCATCTGCTCGTCCCTTATCTCTGCCCTCCCTCCATCCCTGCTTCTTCCTTTTCTCTGCTGCAGGCCTCCCTTCTCTAACTCTGCTCCCACCACTACCCGGGCACTCTGTCCTTTTCGGCCCCTGCTGGTTCTGCCCGCTCAGTCCTGCCGCCGGGTCTGGGCGCTGGCAGCCCGGGCTCGAGGGGGGTTCAGGGGCCGCCGGCAGCATGCGGAGCGCCTGGGTTCACCTCCACTCGGGGGCGGCGTCGGGGCTCAGACCCTGCCGTTGCGGAACCGAAGCAGCTCCCGAGAACCCCTCTCGCGCTCCCAGAGGGCGACGTGGCGGCGGCGGACGTGACAGCCCGCGCCGTGTGTCCTTCGCAGGGGTGCTGTTCCTGCAGTTCGGGGAGGAGACGCGGCGCGTGCACATCACGCACGAGGTCAGCAGCCTGGACACGCTGCACGCCCTCATCGCGCACATGTTCCCGCAGAAGCTCACCATGGGCATGCTCAAGTCGCCCAACACTGCCATCCTCATCAAGGACGAGGCGCGCAACGTCTTCTATGAGCTGGAGGACGTTCGGTGGGCGCAGCGCGGGGATGGACGGGCGTCCCACACTCCTCCCCCAACTCCTTGCGAACCCCTTCCTTCTGCGCCCCTCTCCCGCTGGTCCCCACTGGCCCCGGCAACCAGAAATATCTGAGGTGCAGGAGCTGGACCTGGCAGGCAAGGGCTGCTGTGTGTAGGGGTGGCGGGCTGCCCAAAGAACTCAGGAAGGGTCAGGGATCCTGGTCCCTCATTTCTCTGCCGGACGCAGCTGCCCCTCCACAATGCGGGGAACATGGGGTGATCCTCTGCACTCCCTACCCAGGGACATCCAAGACCGCAGTATTATCAAGATCTACAGGAAGGAGCCGCTCTATGCTGCTTTCCCTGGATCCCACCTCACCAACGGGGACCTCCGGGTACAGCTGGGGATGCCTAGGGCACCGGGGAGACTGGGTGGGCGGGTCCAGGCAAGGGAGGTACAGGAGAAGGTTGGGGGTTCAGGAGAAGGGACACGGGGAATAGAGGCAGAGGGCAACTCCTGCTAACTGGGGTCCCGGAGGAGCCCTCCCTGTTCCCCAATCCCCATCCGGAAGTTCTCCAATAGGCCTCTCCTGGAGGTGCCCCCTCCCCTGCCCGGCCCACCGCGATAGGTTAAGGCTAACCCCTGTCGATGCCTGTCCCATGCCAGGAACTCTGATGGGAAGGGGCCCCAGATGTAAAAGAACGGGCGGGGTGGTGTGGGGTTGTGTGCAGGCAAAGGGCAGGGACCCTTCTGTGACCCCCGCCCCCGTGGTGTGCTGGGCTGTCTTCCGCGCAGAGGGAGATGGTGTACGCGTCGCGGGAGTCGTCACCCACGCGGCGTCTCAACAACCTGTCGCCCGCCCAGCACCTGGCGTCCAGCTCGCCGCCCCCCGGGCTGCCGTCCGGGTCGCCTTCACGCTCGCGCCTGTCCTACGCCGCCGGGGGGCGCCCGCCCTCCTACGCCGGCAGCCCGGTGCATCACGCGGCGGAGCGGCTGGGGGGCGCCCCGGGGGCGGCGCCTGCTGGGGCGCAGGGCGTGAGCCCCAGTCCCAGCGCCATCCTGGAGCGGCGCGACGTAAAGCCGGACGAGGACCTGGCGGGCAAGGCGGGCGGCATGATGCTGGTGAAGGGCGAGGGGCTGTACGCCGACCCCTACGGGCTGCTGCATGAGGGCCGCCTGAGCCTGGCGGCGGCCGGCGAACCCTTCGCCTTCCCCGGCCCGGGAGGGCTGTACAAGCGAGGCTCGGTGCGCTCGCTGAGCACCTACTCCGCCGCTGCGCTGCAGTCCGACCTGGAGGACTCGCTCTACAAGGCGGCGGCCGGCGGCGGCACGCTCTACGGGGACGGATATGGCTTTCGCCTGCCGCCCTCGTCTCCGCAGAAGCTGGCAGATGTGGGCGCGCCCCCCGGCGGACCCCCGCCACCCCACAGCCCCTACTCGGGTCCGCCCAGCCGAGGCTCACCCGTGCGTCAGTCTTTCCGCAAGGACTCGGGCTCCTCGTCCGTCTTCGCCGAAAGCCCTGGTGCCAAGACGCGTAGCGGCACCGGAGGCGCCTCCGGAACTGGGGTACCCCCACCCGAGCTCTTTCCCGGGCCTGGGGAGCGCGCGCTCGTGGGTTTCGGGCCACCGGTGCCAGCCAAGGACGCGGAGACCAGGTGAGTATCCCTGGCGAGGTGTGTGTGTGGTGGGGGCGCTTTGCCGAGGTCTTGGCCTACAGATGCGGTTCATGGCCTCATTGCCCTTGGGTCCTTGGTAGACCTGACATTTGGGATGGAGCCGGGAGGACTTGGTGAGCCGTGCAGTGCCATTTCCCAGTCATCTGCAAGTCTTGAAGGGGTGAGCGACAGGCTCCCAGACACGGACTCCGGACTCTGTTATAGAGATCTGGGATTTGCATTTGTTACCCAGGCCTCAGTTTCCCCACCAGTGGATAAGGGGTCTAGGCGGCCCTCTATGTAGTCTTTCCAGGGAGGATAAGGCCTTGGCAGCCGTAGAGCTGTCCAGCACAGGGAGAGCTGAAGTGCACTGGGGAGGGATGCTGGCATGGAACACGGACAGTGCCAGGTGTGGTGGCACATGCCTGCAATCCCAGCATCAGGGAAGCCGAGGCAGGAGGATGGCTGCAAGTTCTGGGATGGCCTGGGGCAAGACCCTGCCCACTCCTCCCAAAGAAGGTTCTCTTGCCAATTCTCCTCAAGGGAGGCCACTCTAAGAAATTCTTGTGGGGGGTGGAGTGGGTTTCTTAAGGCTGCTGGCACTTTGAGGTGGCTTGGGAAAGGAGGTGGGGGAAAGAGGTGGGGGCTGCAAGGAGCAGGGAGAGCTGGGCGGGGCCATGTGCCATGGGAATACATGGGCTTGGCCCTTGGGCCCAGGTGCGCTTGTGTACTGGCAGCTGGGAGTGGAAAGGTGTTTGCAATGGTCCCCGACCCTAGGATTAGGGGAGGGCCCCAGGCAAGGGAAGGGCTGCTCAGCGCCTCGTCCTCCCTAGGGAGCGCATGGAGGCCATGGAGAAGCAGATTGCCAGCCTCACAGGCCTAGTACAGAGCGCCCTCCTTCGGGGCTCCGAGCCTGAAACCCCCAGGTGAGCCCCTTTTCACCACCACTGCCTGGGCCTGGGGTTGGAGCTGGGAGTGGGCCTTAGGAGCTCATAGCTCAGCTCTGTGCGTCACTGTGCGACCGTGAGTCCCTTGCTTCTATGGGAGCTGGAGACGACATCTCCGCTTCAATGGTCTGGGGCCGGCCTGCACACCCTGATGGCCATTTTCTTTCCCTGTGCCACAGTGAGAAGATTGAGGGCTCCAACGGGGCAGGCACGCCCTCAGCACGTGAGTGACCTGGCCCTTCGCCTCTCCGAGTTTCGGTTTCTCAGGGCTATAAAGTGGGTAGGGAACAGTCACACCAGTGGGCTTTCAGTGGAGAAGTCCTCTCAGTCCGGGGTGTCACTGCTTGGTGCCTCGCACCGCAGTTAGCGCACGGAGTCACAGCCAAGTGTCTGGCTATAGAATGGGGTAAAGACGTGTGAGATCCGCCTTGACCCCGCAGGGGCTTAATTTGTGTTTGTTTCACTTCTCCCATCCTCAATGTCCCTTTGCAGCGTGCGGATCTGGCAGCCGCAGTAGCGGGGCTACCCCAGTGTCCGGCCCTCCCGCCCCCTCTGCCGGCGGTGCCCCTGCAGAGAAGCCCACGGCGGTCAGCCGACTGCAAATGCAGCTGCACCTGCGCGGCCTGCAGAACAGCGCCAGCGATCTGCGTGGCCAGCTGCAGCAGCTGCGCAAGCTCCAGGTACCGCCCCGCCTGCACGTCCCGCCCTAACACTACTACAACCCCGCCCCTCCTCCTCCCCGGCTCCCGCGGAATCCGTCGCCCCTCCCCCTCACTTATCCATCGGTCCGTTGTCCCTAACAGTGTTCCTCGGGTTGGCCTCCTCCTTCCTAAGCCCCGCCAGTCTGCCTCGCCCCGCCTGGCAGATGGTCCCACCTGTCAGGGGCCTGGCACCGCTGTGTGCGCTCCTCATCAGGTGAAGATAATGCGCAGAGACATGCTGGGGAGGGGGTAGACAGTGACCATCTGGGCCACTGCTAAGATCCCGCTGGCCTCCGCCTTCCAGGCTCGGATCGACCCAAATGGTAGTCCCAGTGCTGAGCCCTTCTTCTCAGGTTCGACCCCCAAATTCAGGAGGCTCCCAGCTACAGCCACACACAATCAGGCACACTCAGGAGGGTCGTACTAGGGTCCCCGTATTCGCATTCTGCTCTCTCGCCTCTACTACCCCAGAACTTCCCCTCGACCCCTTCCACCACCACCCCGGCACCCCCTGCCCGGCCCAGTGGAGCTCGCTCCCTCCCAGCTCGGTCGGCACATCCATCCTCGCGCCCCACAGCTCCAGAACCAGGAGGCGGTGCGCGCGCTGCTGAAGCGCACAGAGGCGGAGCTGAGCATGCGCGTGTCGGAGGCAGCGCGGCGGCAGGAGGACCCGCTGCAGCGACAGCGCACCCTGGTGGAGGAGGAGCGGCTGCGCTACCTCAACGACGAGGAGCTCATTACCCAGCAGCTCAAGTGAGGCAGAGTGCTGTGGAAGGGGTGGGGGGAAGCGGGAGAGAGCGGGGCGCGGCCGAAGTGACCCGCGCCTGGCTTCCCTGGGCGGCGTAGCTCCCTTACTTAGGAATCACAGTGACGTCGGTTTTGTTCTAAAGCCTGACTTCCTCCTCCGGCGTGGCCTGGTTTCCCTGTGACCCACAAACCTCTGATCATCTGGCATAATTCCCGATTACTCTTCCTGGCCTGGTGCCTGATTTTGCTGTGGTCTTGCTGCCCAGAGATCGCCTGGCTTTCTCTGGCCTCAGCTTCACCCCTGTGGCCACCACCTGGTTTCCTTTGGTCCCCTTCCTGCTTTCGTTCTGGGCTGGGACCGATGCACGGTGACCCTGGGGAGCATAGAGTGACGGATTCCAGTATCCTGGAGGAAAGGAGGACCAGGACATCTACCCAGACGCTGTCATAGCCAAGACTAAGCGGATCTAAACTTAGCAAACTATCTGGCCACCTTGCCATCGTGCAGCGCCTTGGCGGGAGAGGCATGGAGAGGGGCGAGAGCCGGCTGGCCGGCCGGTTACTGTGGTCTGACTGTCATATGAAAGTCGGGTTGTATTTTGTGGTGGCGAAGAAGGATATCATGGATGGAGAGGAAGAGTTTATCAAGAAAGTAAGGGCCCGGGATGTAGTAGGCGGCACAAGCGCCTGCGCAGCAAATAAGGTCCCGAGTCCTATTCCCCACCTCCCACACACAAAAAAGCGAAGAATAGGAAGCCGTAACAGGGGACCAGAAAAAGAGCGGCCAGTGAGGATTCACAGAGATACTTTTACAGGACCGAGAAGGAAGTACTTTCTCTTACGATTGTTAGGATAGAGAGTTCCTTATCCCCGGGGAAACAGCCCATCCTCCAATAACGAAAGGGACCAGGTGCTGGCCCCAGTCCCTTACCAGTCTCTGCTTGGCCACAGGCTGAGCTGCTCTTAGGTGGCTGGAGACGTGGGGTCGTTCATCTCATGCTGTCTTCAGCAGATTAGGGTGTCTGTGCGCCTCCTTTACGGTGCCCCCGCTGCGTGGGCTGTGTCCTCACTGCTGAAGCGTAGTTTGTCTCTTGCCTCACTCAAGGTCCCAGGCACCAGAACCAAATGTTGCATACTACTGGGCTGGGAGACGGCTCAGTAGAATAAGCATTTGCCAGGCAAGCGCAAGGTTCTGAGTTTGGTCCCTGATACCACACACACACACACACACACACACACACACACACACACACACACACTCACACACACACAACAGTTGCACACTAAAGGACCCAGGGACATGGGTCCAGTCACAGCCTTGAGGGGCTGGTCAGGGCAGCCCCTCCCCTCTCCCTGCCTCAGTGTCCTCTTCTGTGTCCAGAATTAAGATTTTCTTTTTGCAGTTCTTTCTGGACAGGGTTTGGGTTGTCCTCGGAGGCTCCATGGAGGCAGGAGAGCTGCTTATAGGACCCCAGTGTGGTCCCTATGTCATATCTAGAGACCCAGAAGGGGCTCCTTAGGAGGCTCCCCACTGTCAGCCCAGGATCCACATAAACCGTTGCCATGTGTGCATTTTAGCAAGGGGTAAAGCGAGGGTCCTTGTGGTCCTGTGGGGCTGAGATGAATTTGAGGGCCACCCATGTGGAAATGAGCCCGCAGTAGCCACTCCTCAGGCTGGGGACAACTGCCTGGTGACAGCTCCAGCCAGATGGCAGAGCACAGCAGAGGCGACCAGCCCCTCTCCCAGGGTGCCAAGGACCCAACTGTCCTGTACTGTCCTGGTCTCTTTCTGCTCCGCAGGGGGAACTGGGTCAGAATGTTCAAAAAGGAACTTTAAGGAAGACTTGAAAGGAAATAGGAAAGCACAGAGACAAGAAATGAAAGGCCAGATGCATACGCCATGCCTCCTGAGTGCCTGGAGGGCCTCTGATCCAGGGACACGCAGACACCCCAGCCCCTGGCCCTCATCAGATCTGTACCCAGACAGCTCCCCAGCAGGACTGGAAATCTGCCTCTGGCTAGATTCTCCACCCTTCCGGAATGGGGCGTTTACCCTCTGCAAAGAGAGAGTTGCATCTCTACTTGACGAATTAAGAATGACACAGCTGGGTCCGCCCATCCTAGCTTCCCTTTCGACCCACCTAGTGCTAGTGCAGATCTGGAGAGCACAGCCACATAGTCATCCATTCATTGATTTTATGGTGCTGGAGGCCTTGCACAATCCACACACAAGCGGGCTACACCCCTCAGCCACTTCGATTTTTTTTTTTTTCCCCCGGTGGTGGTGGGAATTACTCCAAAAGCCATTGTGCTGAGCTACAAGCCCAATCCTTTTTTTTTTTTTTTTTTTTTTAATGAGTTTATTTATTTATTTATTGTTTCAGAACTCTTGTTTGTTTATTTATTTTTCTGACTGGCTCAGCCTGCCCTGAGGGCAGGGCTGGTGCAGCATGGGGTGCCAGGGATCAAACTGTGGTCCCTGCAGCTGCCTAAGCTTTCCTAAGCAGGCGCTTTAGACCACTGAACCATCCTGCTGGGCCAGGACAGGCCCAATCCTTTTAAAATTAAAAAAAAAAAAGGGGGGGGGGGC
>PVJA010035604.1:0-21676 GCA_004027025.1 Myocastor coypus | reverse complement strand
CAAAAAAAAAAAAAAAAAAAAAAGAACTTTTGCTTGTTTATTTATTTCTTTTTATGGCCGGCTCAGCCGGCCCTCAGGGCAGGGCTGGCACAGCATGTGGTGCCGGGGATCGAACTGCGGTCCCTGCAGCCGCCCAAGCTTTCCTGAGCAGGTGCTTTAGACCACTGAGCCATCCTGCCAGGCCCCTAAAGACTGATTTAAAAAAAAAAAGTCAAAACAATCAAAAACCCTGAAACTAGAAATTACATTTGATCCAGCTATTGTCCTTCTAGGTATCTTCCCATAAGAATTAAAGATGTCATAGTGCAGAGATACATGTATGCCCAAGTTTATTGCAGAAAAATCGATAATAGCTAAATCTTTTTTTATTAATTAATTATTTATTTATTTATTTTGTCTTTTTGAGACAGGGTCTTGCTAGGCAGTTCAGGCTGGCCTTGGGCTCACTTCTGTGGCCCAGGCTGGTCTCGAACTCGCACCGATCCTCCTTCCTCAGCCTCCCGAGTGCTGGGATTACAGGCGTGCACCTCCACGCCTGGCTGATAACAGCTAAATCTTGAAAGCACCCTCTATATATTCATCAATAGATGAATGGATAAAGAAACTATAGGGCCCAGCAGGATGGCTCAGTGGTCTAAAGCGCCTGCTTAGGAAAGCTTAGGCGGCTGTAGAGACTGTGGTTCCATCCCCAGCACCACATGCTGCACCAGCCCTGCCCTCAGGACAGGCTGAGCCGGCCATAAAAATAAAATAAATAAACAAACAAAAGTTCTGAAATAAGAAAAAAATAAAATAAAATAATTTTTTTAAAAAAAGAAACTGTAGTATTTACAATGGAATGCTGCTCTGTCATAAAGAAGAATAAATGTGAGTTATTAATAGGGCAATGGACGCACTTTGAGACCACAGTGTTAAGTGAAATAAGTGAGACACACAAGCTTAAGTATCCCATTATTTCTCTTAATTGAGAAACCCAAAACATAAATAAAGAACAAAATGAGAGATAGCTGAAAAAATGTAGGCAGTAAGAAGACAGCTCTTTCTCATATGGGAAAGGGATTAAGAGAGATGCAGGGAGGGGAAGAGTAGGTTGTGAGGAAGATGAAAAGAGCATTAAAACCAGGCATGGTGGTGCGTGCCTGTAATGCTAGCAGTTAGGAGGCTGAGGCAGGAGGATCATGGCAAGTTCAGGACCAGCCTGGGACACAAAGGGAGCTCAAGGTCAGACTGAACCACGTAGTGAGACGACGCCTCAAAAGGATAAGAAGGGAAGGAAGGAAGGAAGGAAGGAAGGAAGGAAGGAAGGAAGAAAGAAAGAAAGAAAGAAAGAAAGAAAGGAAACTGTTATGTACATGTACCAGCTCCCTAAAAGTAATGCAAGCCTATGTACTGTGAACATGTACTACTAATAATAACAAAAAAGAAAATGGTAAGTGCATTGGAGTTAAAGATTTGTAATATGGAACAGTTTCTAGGGTGGTCCCGAGTTAGTCTGACTGACCTGGAGTGAGGTAATGTTACCTGAACAGGTCAATGAAGTCTGAGGTTATGGTCTCTCCACAGGAAAGTGAAGGTGTTGGTGTGGTGACATATTATGAGACTTATTGTCTATCATAAGCAAGGTCATGCAGCTGTGAAACACTCCGGGGTTCTTTTCTTGTGGTGACTTAGGCTAGTTCTGTTCAGATAAGGTCTCCATGCATCCTGTCATGAGGTCCAGGATGTAGAGCTGTGTGGTGACTGAGACGGAGTGAGTCTAGGTTGGTTCTATCATTGAATGACTTCCAGCCCTTGTACATGGCAGGCGTCCAATGTATAATTATGACTTATCCAGTGAAAGCTACACTGACTGAGCGTGGTGGAGCATATCTGTAATCCCAGAACTCAGAAGGCCAAAGCAGGATTGCTAAGAACTTGAGGGCAGCCTAGACTACACAGTGGGCTCAAGATCAACTTGAACTACATGGCAAGATCCTGTCTCAAAAGACAAAACAAACAAAAGAAGATAAGGTCTGCAAAAGGTTAAGATGTCCTAATGGGGGCCTGACGGGATGGCTCAGTGGTCTAAAGCGCTTGCTTAGGAAAGCTTGGGTGACTGCAGGGACCTCGGTTCGATCTCCGGCATCACATGCTGTGCCAGCCCTGCCCTCAGGGCAGGCTGAGCGGGCCATAAAAATAAATAAATGAACAAACAAAAGTTCTGAAACAAGAAAAAAATAAATAAATAAAATAAAAAATTCTTTAAAAAAAGATGTCCTAATGGATCTCAGTGTCCCCTCCCCATTTCATTTCAGGAGTTGTAGGACCAGGGAAGGGCGTGGTTGTGAGTCTGTTGCCTCCATGGAGCTGAGAGGCTGAAGGATTGTCCTGACTTAAGAGTACTGGCCTTCTTCGGTAGGAAGGTATATTTGTTGAGAAGGTTGAAAAGAGAGGAAGAACTCATTATACTCCCCCGTGAGACACGTTTAAGGGACATTGACTGAAAAGTCTATTACTTAAACTTTTGACATAAATGTAGAGAAATTGATCCATTGCTGAACTAGGTAAAAGAGAGAAAAGGAAAAAAAAAGTAAAAAGATAAAATTGGGGAGAGGGCAGAATAGGGAATTAAACACAGGACCTTTGCACTGAGCAATTCCTCCAATTCCTTCCTTCTTTCCTTCCTTCCTTCCTTCCTTCCTTCCTTCCTTCCTACCTTCAGACAAGATCTTGCTAAATCACTAAATTGCCCAGGCTGAGTTTAAACCTGTCATCCTCCTGCTTCAGCCTCCCAGGTGCTGGGATTACAGGTATGCCTCACCACTCCCAACAACTGAGGAGCTGTTAAGTCAAGGCCACTCTATATGAGGCGCATATATCTGGCACATAATAGCCATTTGACAACTAGTTATCCTTATTATAATTTTTAGTTATAATTAAATTCTGCTATTTAACTTTCATAACAGTCCAGTTAAGTAAGAGCAATGCTAGGCCTGGCAGGATGGCTCAGTGGTCTAAAGTGCCTGCTTAGGAAAGCTTGGGCAACTTCAGGGACCACAGTTCAATCCCTGGCACCACATGCCAGCCCTGCCCTCAGGGCAGGCTGAGCTGGCCATAAAAATAAATAAACAAACAAAAGTTCTAAAACAAGAAAAAAAAAAAATTGGAGTGAGAACAAAAACAACTTTTCCTGAAACCAAATGCTGGGACCTGGACTCCTAAGATTCGTTTATTGACTGTGACCCTCAGTGGCTTAATTTACTTGACGCACACTCCGGAGCTAATTCACTACACAGAGCCTCAACAAGCCTAAAACAGTTGCCATCATAACCCTGGAATTACACCGCTTCCTTTCGAGCTCTACCACTTGCTTTCCTCATGACCGTAAGCAAATCATCTTCTTCAACGGCAAATTTCCCCCTTGTATCAATCAGTAGCTTACTAGAGAAAATGTAACGTGAGATATACAAATGTATAAGAAATTACAGGATTGGCTTACAATGGTGAGCCACAGAGTTGGATGAGGAAGTACGCAGAGGGTGTCAGCACACTGGAGACTGAAGGATTCAGTCCAAGGTGTAAAGTTCACTGCAGTGTCTACCAGGAGGCCCATAGGTCTGCAATAGAAGGCTGATAAGTGAGTCTATGCCAGAAGGCTAGAAAATCCAAGGCAGAAGCTGAAGAGTCTGCACTGGAAGCCAGGAGAACTGCCAAGCTGAAGGCAAAGTCGGGAGCGACTCCAAAGAACAGAAGTAGATCCGTCCTCCCTCATTTCCCTCTTAGATCTCCAAAAGCCTTCCCAGGGCAGGTGCTGTACACTCTCTGGTGCACAATTGCTGAGCTGACTTAGATAAGCTTCTAAACTTTTCAAGTTGATACAGTCAATCAACTGTTACCTTCATCTACAGGATAAGAATAATGATAACATCCAACTTGTGGAAACGCTGAGATCAATAAGGTTCATACTTGTAAAGTACTTAAAATAATGCCATGTACACAGAGATGGCTCAATAAGGCCCAGGATGGTAACTGAGTGGTAAAGTGCTTGCCTGGCATGTGCCAGGCCCTGGGATCAACCCTCAGTACTGAAATTAAGAAAAAAGCAATTAAACTCCCAAATATCTATCAAAGGGAATAGCCAATGAGATCAGAAGTTGGAAATTTCCAAGCAGGGATTGCTTGTCCTTGTCACCATTCAAAGAAAAATCTTAATAATTCTTCCACTATGCCATAAGGCTTATTGGTAAACTTATCTGTAATCATTGAAAGGCATTCTTTTAATACATAACAAATGAGGCCAGGTGTGGTGACACATTCCTGTAATCTCACACTCAAGGGGCAGAGGCAGGAGGATATCTGTAAGTTCAGGCCCAGCCTGGTGTATAATAATGAGTTCAATGGCCAGCCTGGACTCCAAATCAAGAACTTGTCTCACTGGGCATGGTGGCACATGTCTGTGAATCCCAGCACTTGGGAGGCTGAGGCAGGAGAATTGGTGCAAGTTTGAGACCAGTCTGGGCTACAAAAGTGAGCTCAAGGCCAGCCTCAACTGCATAGCGAGACCCTGTCTCAAAAACACACACACAAAAAAAAGACCATGTCTCAAAAAATAAAACAATAGGGGCCTGGCAGGATGGCTGAGTGGTCTAAAGTGCCTGCTTAGGAAAGCTTGGGCAGCTACAGGGACCGTGGTTCGATCCCTGGCACCACATGCTGCTCCAGCCCTGCCCTCAGGGCAGGCTGAGCCGGCCATAAAAATAAATAAACAAACAAACAGACAAAAGTTCTGAAACAAGAAATAAAAAGATAAATAAATAAATAAAATTCTAAAAATAAATAAATAAATAACCACCAGCACCTCAGCTAGACCAATACACACTGCTTAAGGCCAACTGAAAAGACAATGAGAAGCCCTACCCAGCTCTATACATTTCAATATGAAGAAATAGTCAGGCTCAGTCAAAATGGAGACAGTCGCTTTTCTTTCAAGGATAGCTGTTTAGGCAGTGCTCTATCTCATCATCATCATCATCATCATCATCATCATCATCATCATCATCATCATCATATCAAAACAGGGGCTGGGGAGATAGCTCTGTGGCACAAGTGCCTGCCCGGTAAGTGCAAGGTTGTGAGTTTGAACCCTAGTCCCACAAAAAATAAATAAACAAATACAATTTTTATTTTATTTTTAAAATTTATTTATTTTTGTCTTTTTGAGACAGGGTCTCGCTATGCAGTTCAGGCTGGCCTTCAGCTCACTTTTGTAGCCCAGGTTGGTCTCGAACTCCCACTGATCCTCCTGCCTCAACCTCCCGAGTGCTAGGATTACAGGCGTGTGCCACCACGCCTGGCTAAATAAAATTTTTAAAAAGAGAGAGAGACCTGTGTAAGCAGCATCAAGCCTTCCTGGATGCTTCTGCTTTCCCAACCCAGCACCCACACACTTGTTCTCTGTGATGAGCTCATTTCTACTTCACAGAGAAAATGCAAACCAATAGACAGAATGCTCCTCATCCTTCATTCTACTAAACCCGCAAGCTTCTCTGCAACCCTGTCAGTCCTTGCTCTTTACCTTCTCAGCGATGGAATCCTCTTCCAAGGTGGTTTTCTTGAACTACACTCAGAGTCACTGGTGCTTGGTATGAGCCGTGGACAGCAGCACCAGTGTCTGCTGGAGGTCATTAGAACCGAATACTCTCAGGCCTCAGCTCGGACTTACTGGATTACAAGGCGTCCGAGTGAGGCCCAGCAATCCACTTCACCAAGCCCATCAGGACTTTGACACACACACTGCAACTTGGGGCCACTGAGGTCACTAGCCACGGGTCTTCACTATGCACACTGGGGCCTGTTTCAATAGTAGCAGCATGGGCGTAGCTCTCAGAAATCAGACCTAATGAGTTCAGTTCAACAGACACCTGCCAGGGACTGCAAGATCCCCAGCTGATTCCTCACGATGAAACTGTGAGAAGCATAGCTCTTGATAGTGGGCTCTTCTCTCGGGCCTGTCTTGTCCCCACAGTACACACTTATTTCTTTTATGCTGTTGAGGATCAAACTCAGACCTTTTCCTGAGCTACACCCCAGCCCTGTTTTATTTTTGAGACAGGTCTCACTAAATCTCTAACTTGCCGTTTGGGCCTGCTCTCCTGCCTCAGATGCTCAGAGTGCTAGGATTACAGACGTGTGCCACCGTGCCCAATTTTCCCACTGTTTCACTGTTTCCTCTCCTGTGGCTTTTTCCTATCACCATTTAAAAAATGATTATATCTCTTCAACATCAAGTTATTCTGTTCATTCTTTAACTCCTTCTCTCTCTCCTATCACAGGCAAAACTCTTGAGTGACTGATTTTACTACAGTCAGAAGCTCTTTGTCATCTCCTTATTCATTCCTCAGTCCTGTCAGCCTAACTTGCCTCTTCTTCTACCTTATCGGAACTTCCTGGCAAAGATAACCAGTAAGCCCTTTGTGGATAAATCCATTGGATAATTTTCAGGGATAAACCTACTCCACCTCTCAAGGTCATTTGGCATTCTTGACCATGGTTGCTTCTTAAAAATCTCCTTTGGTTTTTGAAAGGGGAAGCTTTTCTTTCTCTTTCTACTTCACTGACCACACTGGGTATCGCCCTCTGGTAGCCATGCGTCTCACACTTCTGCTGCGTGCTCCAGGGCAGTGGCCCTGCTTGTCTGAAATGGGATGCCCCACCTTAGTTAGGAGGGCTATCCTATCCATTCTAGGATGTTGTGGAAGTCAAGTTTTGCAAGGGAAAGGAATTAATATAAGACTCATAATCTATAAATTATTTTATAACATCCACCCAAGGAGTCAAATGCAAGAGTGCAGGAGGTCTGCAGAGATCAAAAGAATCCAGCTGATGGGGCCCAGCAGGATGGCCCAGCAGGATGGCTCAGTGGTTTTAAGTGCCTGCTTAGGAAAGCTTAGGCAGGTACAGGGACCGCTGTTCGATCCCCGGCACCACATGCTGCGCCAGCCCTGCCCTTGGGGTGGGCTGAGCCGGCCATAAAAATGAGTGAATAAACAAAGAAAGGTTCTGAAACAAGAAAAAAATAAATTAAAAAAAAAAGAATCCAGCTGAGGGCCAGGATCCCATGCTAATGTCTTGCATGAGTTCAGCTGAAGATCTAGAGCTCAAGACAATGTCTCATGCAAGTGTGCATCAAGAATCTGCACTGCGGGGCCTGGAGAGATGGCTCAGTGGTCTAAAGCGCCTGCTTGGGAAAGCTTGGGCAGCTTCAGGGACCGTGGTTCAATCCCTGGCACCACATGCTGCGCCAGCCCTGACCTTGGGGCGGGCTGAGCCGGCCACAAAAATGAGTGAATAAACAAAGGTTCTGAAACAAGAAAAAAGATAAAAAAAAAAAAAAAAAGAATCTGCACTGGGAAAGCCCAAAGGTCAATGGTAAAAGATAGTCTGCGCCAGTGGGGTGAAGGCTGTGTGCCAGCAGGCTCAAGGATCTGCTCTGGAGTTAAGAAGCAATGCTCAAGGTAAGGACCAGAGCTCTCTTGAAGAGAGCCTCAGCCATCCTCCGTGGCTGTGAAGACCCAAGCTCCTCTGATGATGAGAACAGCTGAGTTCATATAAGGAAAACCAATGTAACATGCTTCTCCAAGAGAACCAACAGCACCGCCTTCCCATTCAGGTCTCCTTTCATGCCATCAACAACATCCTCAGGTGGGCCTTCTGCACCAAGCACCATGTTGAGTCAGTTCAGCTAGGTGCAACAAGTTGACAACCAGTTGTTAATCTACCACAGATGTGTAGCAGTAATTTGTGCTTCCACCCACTAAATGCTATGAGCCCTCCCTTTCTTCCAGTTATGGCAACTACAAAAGGACTCCAGACATTAACAAATGTCTCTTTTGCAGGAAAATTGGCCAAGATTGAAAATTACTGGTCTGAAAGTAATCTGATGTGGGCTTCGGATATATCTCAGTGTTAGTGTTTACCTAGAAGGCTTGAGACCCTAGATTCTATCCATGGAAACACACACACACACACACACACACACACACACACGAAAAGAATAATGCAATGTAATCCAATTCTGCCAGGTACTAGGAAAGGTTTGTTGAAAACTTTTTTTTTTTTTTTTTTTTGGCGGGACTGGGGTTCAAACTCATGACCTTGCACTTGCCAGGCAAACAATTCTGCCATGGAGCTATCTGTTGTATGTTATGAGTTAGTGCCAAAAAAAAACGATGACTATACCTGATGAATTTCACTTCAGGGGTCTCACTGAGCTTAATCTCTCTTTAAGTGAGCCCAGAGCCTCAGAAGTATCTTATTTTTATTGAGGGCTAAAAACAGGCTAAAGAATGTATACCACTACCTTAATGAGTACAGATTATAAATCACTATGTCTCCTACCATTTACTTAACACTAGGTTCGCTCAGATGCTAACAGATAACACTTCAAGCAGGAGAAGAGACAACCATTAACATCACAAACAAGGGATAAAAAAACAGGGCCCCAACAGGATAATCTGTTATCTGCAACCTTAAATCCCAGCTTTCTGGGATTTCCAAGTAACAAAAAGCAGCCCTCCCTGGGCTCTGTTTATTGTTCCCCACTTCTACAGATATTAATTGGCCTTCGGTCTCATCTCTATATTACTATAGCTATCTCCCCGGCCCCTTGTTGAAAATTTCCAAGGACATTCTTCTTCACTGGAGAAGGAGCTGGAGGAAGCTATTCTTTCTTTCCCTGCTCAAGGAAAGGATGCTATGTCAATTACTAGAGTAGGTCTGAATGAAGAGATGGGCTCCGGTGACATCACAAAGTTACTGCACCAACCGGTCCTCCCTCTGGATTCAGTCCTAACACATCTTCCAAACTTGCTTATGCATCTTGCTTCTTTCTACCTACTGTTGGTGTCCCAGTCTGTTCTCCTCAGACTGATATCATGTTTGTAGTGTTAGTTTTCTATTTTATGTGTCCCAGTGGGTATTTTTACTCCTTCTTTCTCCATGGTTCACATATAGTGTCACCACTGTCACAGTGATGCCCAGATTTCAGATGAACCGGGAATCTGGAAAACATCTCTTTTGCTGGGTGGCACACATCTGGAATCCCAGCATGCTGGGAGAGATCCTGCAAAAGCAGGAGGACTGCAAGTTTGAATCCCACCTGAGCACCTTAGCAAGATCCTGTCTCAAAATAAAAAATTAAAAAGAGATGAGGATATAATTCAGTGAGAAGGCTCCAGGTTTAATATTAGTTTCTTTCCTTTTTTTGGTACTGAGAATCAAACTTAAGACCTCTTGATTGCCAGGCAGGTGTTATGCTGCTGAGCTGTATCCCTGGCCCAGCCCAAGGCCATAGGTTGAATCCCAAGTACTGCACCCTCTCCACTCCACACGTACCTCTCATGGTCTGTATCTCAATTTTCCTTCTGCTTCTGATAAGAGTGCCAGGTCAGGAGGCAGGACAGCTAGAGCTTGGAGCTTGGCAGTACTGGTGATCAAATCCAGGGTCTTGCACAAGTGAGGCAAACACTTTACCACTGAACTCCATTCCTGGCTTCTATCTTGAAACTTAGAATTTTTTTTTTTTTTAAAGACTTCTGCTTTCTGGGCCCGGTGGGATGGCTCAGTGGTCTAAAGCGCCTGCTTGAGAAAGCTTGGGCGGCTTCAGGGACCACAGTTCGATCCCCGGCACCACATGCTGCACCAGCCCTGCCCTCAGGGTGGGCTGAGCCGGCCATAAAAATGAATGAATAAACAAACAAAGGTTCTGAAACAAGAGAAAAAGAAAATAAAAAATAAATAAATAAATAAATAAATAAATAAATAAATAAATGACTTCCGCTTTCTATCTCAGCACTCAGGAAACTGAGGCAAAGTGATAGGATAGTGAATTTACAGGGGCCTGGACTACATGGTGGAGATCCTATCTCAAAAGGAGGAGGAAGAGGTAGAAGAGGAAGAGGCAGAAGAAGAGGAGGTAGAAGAGGAGGAAAAGGAGGAGGAGGAGAAGAACAAGAAGGAGACGAAGAAGAACAAGAAGGAGGAGAAGGAGGAGGAGACAAAGAAGAATAAGAACAAGAAGAACAAGAACAAGAAGAGGAGGAGGAGGAAGGGGAAGGGGAAGAAGAAGAAGAACAGGAAAAAGAAGAAGAGGAAGAAGAAACTTCAGAACTTGGGAGGCTGAAAACAGGAGGATCACTATGAGTTCGATCTGCATAGTGAGATCCTGTAATAAATACATTAAAAAAAAATTGAGGGGCCCGGCAGGATGGCTCAGTGGTCTGTGAGTGCCTGCTTAGGAAAGCTTAGGCAGCTGCAGGGACGGCGGTTCAATCCCCAGCACCACATGTTGCACCAGCCCTGCCCTCAGGGCAAGCTGAGCTGGCCATAAAAATAAATAAATAAACAAACAAAAGTTCTGAAACAATAAAAAATAAGAAATTAAAGGGGCTGGGGAGATAGCTCCGAGACACAAGTACCTGCTGGGCAAGTGCAAGGTCGTGAGTTCGAACCCTGGTCCCACAAAAAAAAAAAAAAAAAAAAGAAATTAAAAAAAATAGAAACAGGAAATCTGCACATGATGAGGCCTTGAAATTGAAAGGCCATGTCACTGAGAGGGTCTTGAATATCCATTTTTGCCTGTTCCTTTTCTGTTCCCAGAGCCTCCTGTAAGTGCTCACTAAATACGCACTGGATGAACGTGCACTGATGAGCCGCGAGAGTCTGGTCTGTGCAGAAAGACTTAACTAAGACCCAAGAAGAACAACTTCCTTGCTTCCTGAGAAACCCCTGATCAAGGTCCACATTAGACCTGGCTAGGCTTCCTGCCCTCTGATTCTGTAATACAGCTTTGTACTTGTATGACAAGTTCTTTTCTACTTATACTACCAGAAAAGGTAAGCATAGACTTCTGGTTGCCACCCTCCCCCTTCTCTTTGTCCCCTACCTCTTCTTTCTGCTCTTCTTCTTCTTCCTCCTCTTCTTCTTTGTACTGGGGATTGAACCCAGGACTTTACCAATGAGCCACCTCTTACCCCTTTTAAAATTTATTTTAGACAGTATCTTACTAAGTTTAAGTTGTTCAGGCTGGACTAGAACTTGAGGTTCCTACTGCTTCAGCCTCCCAGACTGCTATTATTATAGGTTTGGGCTTCTATAATAATATGAATTTTTTTGTGTTTATTTGGTGTGTGTGTGTGTGTGTGTGTGTGTGTGTGTGTGTGTGTGTGTGTGTGTTACTGGGGATTGAACCAAGGGAGTACTGAACTACATACTCAGACCTCTTATTTTACTTATGTATTTAGGGTGCTGAGGTACTGAGTATTAAACTGTAGAGGTAAGGAATTAACATCTTAGATAGTGAAAGATAATAAAGCCCAGAGACACCTGTAATGGGTTACTTGGGGTTACCTGAAACCTGGGATTCAAGCAGACAGAAAACAGCTTGTTCCAAGGGCTCCTCGATCATTGTCTCTTCCCTAATTTGGGAAGTTACTGGTTATTTTATCTCCTGCTTGGAATATTTTCAATTAGCATTTGTATTAATTTGATGTTAGGTAAATGGTGATACAAGTAGTGGTCTCTAGTCTGCATTCCCCAAAGCAGTTATGCAAATTCCTTAGGCTGTCCTTTAGTATTCAATAAAAGTAATATTCTTCTGTGGGTGGAGGCTCACTTTGAGAGAGACAAATCTCGGTAAGTCCTCTGAGCTAAATTCATCAGATTTCTCCTTGTTCCTTTTGGCACCGACACAAGACATCACAACATTAAACCTAGTGCCTTCACAATGAACTATGTCCTAAGCCCTTTTTCTATTTTGTAAGTTCATTTCACTTTTTTTTTTTTTTTTTTTTTTTTTGTATAAGGAATCGAACTTGTCAAGCAGGCACCATGCTGCTGAGCTATATCCCTAGTCCTATATTTTATTTTGAGACAGTGTCTTGCTAAGTTGCCCAGGCTGGCCCCAGACTTATGATCCTTTTGCCTCTTCTTCCCAAGTAGCTGGGATTACAAATCATACTCTTTAGGTAAGCCCATCGCCCACCCAGGGAAAAGAATTCATTTCTCAGCCTTCTATAAATTGGGTGTGGTCAATAACTACAATCCAGCCAATGAGATACAGCAGGAGTGATCTCAGGCAGTTCCGTATGACTTGGACTGCACTAGGAAACTGTGCCTGGCTCAAGGATTAGAACTCCTGGCTCCCAAAGAATGAAGGAATCAGTAACTGAATATTCCATGAACACCCTGGGTTTTATCTGAGATTATTCTTTTTATAGACTCAGAAAGTGGCACACTTTATTTTCCGACCCAATGCCAATCATTGCCCACCAGTTTTCAATGCTATCTGCCCCAACGAGTGGCTCATCCTCTTCCAAGCATTGCCTGCAATTTGAATTCCCCACTGAGGATGGGGGTGCAGTTCCTGGTGGATCGTGGCCTAACACAGGTCCTGGGTTTGATTCCCAGCACAAAACAAAATATTCTAGTCAGGATTTTACTAGACAAACAGATATAATACAAGGAACAGATATAACGCAAGATGTGCCAGTCCCAGAGTCAGATGGGGAAGTATGCTGAGAGCGTTTGCACACTGCCAACTGAAGGATTCAGTCCCAAGGTTTTTATACTCACTGCAATTTTCCGTCGCTACCAGTCTCTATTAGTCTTACCCGGTTCCTAATAGTCTCTAATGGTCAGCCACTGTGTCTGCAACAGAAGGCAGAAGAATCTGCTACAGAAAGCTGAAGGGTCCAATCTAGAGGCTGAGGAGTCTGTGCAGGAAGCCAGGAGTCCAAACTGAGGTATTCTGGGGCAGGGCCCTCATGGCTCACAGTGTGAAACAGTCAGGCAATGCAGCCAAATTGATAAAATATATCAACCACCAAGCATCCAGCCAAGTCGACACAATGTATCAACCACTGCACAAAACAAAAAGCTCCCTTTTAGAAATGAGGACAGAAGGGCTTAGCAGCATAAGTGCCTGCCTACTGAGCTCAAGGTCCTGATTTTGATCCCTGGTATTGCAAAACAAACATACAAAAAACTAGAAATGCGGACAGAAAAATTCATTAGCAGGTGGATTGTTAGGGCAGTTCCCTCGATCCCTAGATGCTCAGCACAGAGATGCTTCCTGCATCGGGAAAGGGGTATATGCCACTAGCAGATAATAGCACTGACATTTATACTCATTGAGACATCTATCTCCAGTATGTCCCTCTTCCCTCAACCCTTGGTTTTTTTTTTTTTTTTTTTTTTTGAGATAGGCTCTAACCATGTGGCCTCAAGCTCATGACAATCCCCCTGCCTCAGTCACCTAATAGCTGAGATTACAGGAATGCACCACCATGTATAAGGAGCATTCTTCTATTATGGCCAGTCCTCCAACTGAATAACTGGCATTCTACATTCCCTTTCAGTTTTCCTGTCACACATAGAGCAGCTTGGGGACAAATCACTGGAACATGGTCTCAGACTTTAGGTGTGAACCCACCTAAGAGGTCTGGCTGAGCCTAGTCCCATCCTTACCACTCCATAGGATCAGGAGCATTTGGGGCTGTGCATTCTTCTGAGACTCCCATAAATTTCCCCCATAACACAGGTTTTGTGTTATGCCTGCTTCGTGTGTGCCTAGCAGTGTTTCTCTCCACCTATGGACCCAAGAGGATGCCACTCCTCAAAGATGCCCAGGTCCATTGCCCACCAACCACATGGACGGAAGGCCATGCCTATAATTGAAAATGCATAATGAAAGAGTGTGCTTCTTTCTCTACCTTTCACTGACAACATGACAGCTCTACCTAAACTGCCATTACAGAAGCCATGTTAGCAAATTACTATACTCCTCTAGGAAGGATGTCTTATTTCCTAGTAATTACTATGTTTAATCCTGCAACTTCTGTATGTTCTCAGGATCATTTAAATCCTCCCCAGAAGCCAGGTGTGGTGTTTCCCACCTGTAATGAGCCAGAAGGATTAGGGCACCTGGACTATGTAGTGGGCTCTAGGATAGCCCGAGCTATTCAGTGAGACCCTGACTCAGAACAGAACAGAACAGAACAGAACAGAACAGAACAGAACCACCCTCAAGAACACTTAGGATTGGGAAGAGAAAAAGAGCAGAGAAGGAGAAGGGAGGGGAGAGAAGAGAAGAGGGGAGAAAAGAATGCTAGAGACAGGAAAAAGAAAGATCTGCATGAGATATCACATACTTTTCACCTCATCCCTTTTTTAAATACCCTGGGTAGTTTCAAATACAATATATAAAAAGCACACAAAGTCAGGTCTTTAAGAAGTATATATTTATATACACTTCTTAAAATGGGGCTTTAATATCCCCATTTTACCAGTTTTATGAAAAAAATTAATCTTAAGAGGTTGAATGTTCAGTGTCAGTGAGGACTCAGGACACAACAGAACCTGTGCTGTAACATCCTATAACTCAGTGATTTCCCAAATTTCCTGTTCAAGGAGATTGAGGGACCACAAAGGAAAGGGATTGAAGACATAAGTTGTGCCTAAGGAGAGTCACCTAGAGAGAAAACATTCTCTTGGGCTTTGACAGAGAGAAAACTGGTCAAGCAATAGCCATGACTCATCCAGATGTCTGACACTGACAACAGTTCTACAAAGCATTGTACATGATTCCAAAGTAAATCCTGAGGGGATCTGACTGACCTTGGAAGATACAAAAACTACATGTTTTGTTATACAGGTCTTGCTTTAATTTGCCCTTAACCACCCAGCAGAAAAGTTTAAACATGATGCATAAAATGCAAAGGTAGTTTAGTATGCTGAGCTATAAAAGGCTCTGATCAACAGCTTCCAACATTGCTGGTTTTGCCAGTAACCCACTGCAATTATGAAACATTTGACTATGTATACAACTACCTTCTCTTAGATCAAAGAGAAGAAATCTATTGTACTAATAACCATTAGAAAATTTATCATGTCTACACCCTGTGCTCTGTATAACTATAATGAGGACAACAATATGCATTGTATCAATTATTGGGAATGTACTACTAACATGTTTTGAAACTGTCACATTGTAATTTCTTATTAAAAGTAATAAAAAAGATTAAAAAGAAAAGAAGTTGCATGTTCTTTCAAGGGATGTAGACAGGGGAATTCCCATCTGAGGCGCCCCGGGTGGCACTTTACTTGAGCCACTAAAGCTCCATAGTTAAGAAGTTCTCACTTCTGGGTTCTGCCATCCAGTGAGGTTGCTTTTGCTGTGGTTCCCAGGCACTCTGGCCCCCTTGGGAACTATGAGGCTCTAGATGCACATCCCACATCCCACATCCCACATCCCACATCCCACATCCCCAAAGCATAATTTCTACTGTTCCATTTTGCCTCTCCATACTGAGCAAAGACTTCAAGGCTGGTGCCTGTGCCCTGAGATTGGCCCAAGAAAGCCAAAGCACATTCCTTGCACACACCCCCACACACACCCCAAAACACCTTGGGGACTCGGTGGACTACTCTAGACCTATCTTGCAGAGTGTGGGATGTAAGCCAAACTACCTGTCATGTAGAGGCTTTACTCTGTAACCTCTTAATTTTTCTTCTAGTTCTAGTCCCCATATAGCCTGTAGAGTTATCAGATTTTTTTCTTGTTTCAGAACTTTTGTTAGTTTATTTATTTCTTTTTATGGCCTGCTCAGCCTGCCCCGAGGGCAGGGCTGGCGCAGCATGTGGTGCTGGGGATCGAACCGCGGTCCCTGCAGCCGCCTAAGTTTTCCTAAGCAGGCACTTTAGACCACTGAGCCATCCTGCCAGGCCCCAGATTTTTTTCTTTGGGAACGTTAAAAAAAAACAAAGTATAGAAAATTTTATTTATTTATTTATTTAACGTCTTTCTTACTGAGGATTGAAGCTAACATTTTTGTCATCTTTCTTTGCAATATTTAAAATTAAAAAAAAAAATGGGCCCAGCAGGATGGCTCAGTGGTCTAAAGCGCTTGCTTGGGAAAGCTTGGGTGGCTTCTGGGACTGCGGTTCGATCCCCGGGAACACATGCTGCGCCAGCCCTACCCTCAGGGTAGCCTGAGCTGGCCATAAAAATGAGTGAATAAACAAAGCTTCTGAAACAAGAAAAAAATAAATAAAAAAAATATAATTCTTTAAAAAAATTAAATTAAATTTTAAAAATAAATAAAATTTAGGGCTGGCCAGATAGCTCAGTGGATTAAAGTGTCTACTTAGGCAGATACAGGGGCTGGGGCTTGATTCCCAGCCTGCTGTGCCTGCCCTGCCCCTCGGACACTCTGAGCCGGTGATTGAGACTGGGTGTGGTAGTGTGTACCTATAATCCCAGGGCCTGGAAGGCTGAAAACAGTAGAATCACTAGGAGTCTGATCTGTGTAGTAAGACCCTGTAGACCCTGTACTACATACATTAAAAATAAAAAAACAAATAAAATTTGACACTCCTTTACCTCTTGCTTTGCACCCTAAGGTCTTTCTACCTTTCCTCAATAATGGTATCTGCAATATTTTTAGTGTAATTTTTTTTTTTTTTTTTTTTTTTGTCTTTTTGAGACAGGGTCTCGCTATGCAGCTCAGGCTGGCCTTGAGCTCACTTTTGTAGCCCAAACTGGTCTCGAACTTGCACTGATCCTCCTGCCTCAGCTTCCCGAGTGCTGGGATTACAGGCATGAGCCACCACACCCGGCCTTCAGTGTAATTTTTTTACACAGTAAGTCATGTTGTATGCATGTTATGCTAATTGTATTAAACATTATAAAACATTGCCTTGAATGTGTAGGAAATGTATATAAATAATATCATATGCTATATCAAATTATGTTTTCATTTATTATTTCCTTTGTTTCTCCCTCTCTCCTTCCTTCTCTCCCTCCCTCTTCCTACTCTCCTCCCTCCTTTCCTCCCTCCCTCCCTCCCTCCCTCCTTCCCTCTCTCCCACTCTTTTGGGCTGACTCAGGGATTTGCACTGGCTGAGCAGTACATGCTCTAGCACTGAGCAGACCCTCAGCTCCTGAGTTCAACATATTTCATTGTATATCTGGTAATGTTGTTTTTGAGATATTTCTGTGTTAGCCCAGTGTACAAGTTGAGTGGAATATTAAAACCAGGAGTGATGTGAGCACATAGCAAGTTCCTCTCCCTTTTTACTGGCAAACACTCTTGTGGTAATATTTTTTTTTTCTCATGGTAAATTGTTGTCAGCATCTTTTCCATTGCACAGTAGTGTTAGGCCGGAATCTCTGTACTCGGGATCTCTGTACTTCTGGGTTTTGTTTCATGATGTTGTTTTGCAGGTGAAAAGGTAGTGCCAGCCTTTATCTCTAAAATCTGTTATCCGGCCAGGGATATAACTCAGTGGAGTAAGTGCTTGCCTTGCAAGCACAAAGTCCTGAGTTAAATCCCCGGTGCCACACACACACACACACACACACACACACACAGACACACACACACAAATAGAATCTGCTATCAATGTCCATGTATATCTCCTAGTATATCTCATTACTTTCTGATGGCCCGTGTGCAGTGCTGTTTAAGAAAAGGGTGAGTTAGCCTTTTCAGACTCCATAGGGAGGGTGACCAATGGAGAAAGGAATTAGGAATGGTTGGTCAGCCAGTGTCTGATACACTATTTCTAAGTGAACATTTCTTCTAACTGCTATCCAAGTAATACAAATGCAACACTTTGTTGTTGTTATTGTTGTTGTTGTTAGGACCAGGTTTTACTATGTGGCCCAGGCTGGCCTTGAACTCATGGCAATCCTCCTGTGTCAATCTGCAAAGTGCTGGGATTACAGGTGTGCACCACCATGCCTGACTGACTTTTCAAGGTTTATTCCATTATGTGGTTGCTTCCAATTTGTGGTGCTTTAAACTATAGTACAGCAAACATCCTTATGTATGTCTTCCTGTGGATTTGTAAAATCTTTACTCTCTTCATCAAACAAAAACAAAACCGGCTGTGGCGAACTGTTATTTTTGCATATCAGAACGAAGGTTTTTTTTTAAACAAACAAGCTGAATATTTAACTCAGCTCTGCTACCAGCAGTTTTCTTCCTGATGCCTGAGCACGGCTGTCTTTGAGGGAAGGGCCGTGAGCTAGTCAGGTTTGCACGGTGTGGAAAATCAGTGAACACATGCAAATAATTTCCTGCCACAAAAAAACCAGTAAACAGAGATTCCACATATAACAGCTGTGCGCTAAAGTAGTAAATAAGTGAAAATGAGGATGTATCAGAAGAGAACACAAAGAAACAAAACCCCAGGCCACATGGATATAAGCTGTGTGGCAACACAGGAGAATGCAAGATTTCTGAGACCAAACCAACAAGACCCTACCCTACTAGTTTTAGATTGTCTCTAGTCCCCTGAGGAGGAGGGACAGATTTCTATCTGTGTCAGTGAAGATTCTTTACATTACAGATGGTGGGGTAGGTGCAAAATAGTTTCATTAGAAAAGGAAACTGAAAAGCCTTTTGGTAAGTCCAGGGATGGTCCTGGTCAAGACTCCATTCAAAGCTCAAATAATGTCCCCTGGACCTAGCTGTCCCGTCTTTTTCTTTTGAGTGTTAGTGCTGTGTTCATGCTGGTCTCCTTTGGTTACAGCAGTCACAGTCTCACATTTCACCTTCAGAGAACACCAAGTCCTGAGACAGTTACTTTTCCAATAACTGTGTTATTAATGGAAAATTTGTCTCTCTTAAAGCCCCAGAAAGTATTTGCAGATCTCATTGGCTTCTAATTAAATTATGAGTTCATTAAGGAACCCACTACCACAGCCACGGGGATGGAATAGAGTATGTTGATGGGCCTAACTGAGCCTCAGTTCTCATCCAAGTCTGGGCCCGGTTCTACGTGATGATTATTTGGCTTTAAGGAAGAATGAATGGGGGCTAGGGAGAGATAGCTCAGTAGAATAGGCACTTGCCTGGGAAGCACAAGGACCTGAGTTCAATCCCCAGCAAGAATGAATGGATGCCAGAAAGAAAGAAAGAAAGAAAGAAAGAGGGAAAGAAAAGAAAAACATACACTAGAGTATCCAGACATACTCTAGTAATTTTTAGTTAATTGTAAGTAAGGAGGCAGTTACCTATATTACTTTCTTTACAAAGATTGTCTCAGTCATAGTCTCTGAATCTTGGGACATATTTCACCAAAGGCCATCCAACAATAATTCAATAGAAATTATTTATTTATTTATTTATTTATTCTTATTTCAGAACCCTTGTTTGTTTATTCACTCATTTTCGTGGCCGGCTCAGCCCGCCCCGAGGGCTGGCGCAGCATGTGGTGGCGGGGATTGAACCATGGTCCCTGAAGCCGCCCAAGCTTCCCCAAGCAGGCGCTTTAGACCACTGAGCCATCCCAACGGGCCTCTCAATAGAAATTATTTATAATGGCACACCACTTGAATGATATACTTGAGTTGGCCACCATGCCTGTGCCTGTAATCCCAAACACTCTAGGAGGCTGAGGCAAGAGAATGATGAGTTCAAGCCCAGCCTGGGCAATTTAGTAACTTATTAAGACCTCCTCAAACAATTTTTTAAAAAAGGGCCAGGTGCTGGGACACACAGTGTAATCCCAGCCCTTGGGAGGTTGAGGTAGGACAATTGCTGCAAGTTTGAGGCCAGCAACATAGCAAGCTCAAGGTCAACCTTAACTACAGTACGTAGGGAGACCCTGACACCCCTAACAAAATTAAAAAGAGCGGGCCCGGCAGGATGACTCAGTGGTCTAAAGCGCTTGCTTGGGAAAGCTTGGGAGGCTTCAGGGACCGCAGTTCGATCCCCGGGCCACATACTTCGCCAGCCCTGCTCTTGGGGAGGGCTGGGCCAGCCTTGAAGTTGAGTGAATGAATGGATAAATGTTCTGAAACAAGAAATAAATAAAATAAAAAATTCTTTAAAAAAATTAAAAAGGGCTTGGACTGCAGCTGAGCATGAAGATTCTGGGTGTACTGAAAAAGCTACATCTCTATCTATCTATCTATCTATCTATCCATCCAGATAAACAATACCCTCCATTGCCTCTAAAAAAGGTACTGAAACGCTGAACCCTTGATAATAAACTACGACTCTGCTACATCCACTGTTCCCCTCCCACATGGTGAGTCAAAGCTTGTTCACAAACCTGTTTGTTCCATTTCTTATTTAATTACATTTAATTAAATGTTACATAACATGGTGGATTATGAAGGAAAAATAACTTCTATAAAAACTAAACTAGGACCAGTGAGATGGCTCAATGGTCTAAAGCACCTGCGGAGGAAAGTTAAGGCAAGCGCTGCGACCTCTCCTCGATCCCTGGCACCACATGCTGCGCACCCCCACCCCAGGGCGGGCTGAGCCAGCCATAACACAAACAAATAAATGAGGTTTAAGAGAAATAAGTAAAAAAAAAAAAAATCTTAAAAAAAAAAAAACTAAATTAGATACTTTACAATGATTCAGTGATGCCAATTTCCTTAAAAATCACTGTTTATTAGGTATGAGTGAGACTACTATGCCTCTAAAAAGATGGCTGGTAGGGTGGGATGGTCATACAGTCCAGAAGCTTCTGTATGGACAGCACTTTGTATACATTTTAAAGTTCTCATTCCACTTAAAAGAAATAAAGGCGGGGCCTGGCGGGATGGCTCAGTGGTCTAAAGCACCTGTTTGGGAAAGCTTGGGCGGCTTCAGGGACTACGGTTCGATCCCCGGCACCACATGCTGTGCCAGCCCTGCCTTCAGAGGGGGCTGAGCTGGCCATAAAAATGAGTGAATAAACAAATAAGGGTTCTGAAACAAGAAAAAAATAAAAAAATAAAATAAAAATCTAAAAAAAGAAAAAAAAATCAAGGAGCTGGGGAGATAGCTCAGAGGCACAGGTCCCTGCCTGGCAAGTGCAAGGTCCTGAGTTTAATTCCCTAGTTCCGCAAAATAAATAAATAAACAAACTGAAGTCAGTAACACAGTACCTGGTTTGTGATTGATGGAAAAAAAGGGAAGTTGAACTCTGAGCGGTAGACTCATCTACAGCAAAGGACGTGGCCCTACATCAGAACACCGGCTGCTGGGGAGCACACCTGTAGTCCCAGAATTTCAGGAGATGAGGCATAAGGATCAACAGTCCGAGCACACTGGGCTGGCGAGATAGCTCAGCAGTCTAAAGCACCTGCTTAGGCAACCGCATGGCAACTATGTTTTGAAAACTGGCATCACATGTTGTGCCTGCCCCACGCCTAGGGCAGGCTGAACTGGCCATAACATAAATGAAGTTAAAAAAAAAAAAAAGTCTAAGCACAGCTGGAAAATGCAGTGATTTATCAAGAACTTGTCTCGAAAATAAAGCCAGGCATGGCAGCACATTCTGGTAATCCCATACTTGGGAGACTGAGGCAGGAGAATTGTTACACATGCAGCTTGGGCTACATAACAAGTTGCTGTCTCAAAACAAACAGGGCTAAAAAACAAACAAACAAACAAACAAAAACAAAAACCAAACAGGGCTGGAGAGTTAGCTTGGTGCTCTAAGTGCCTGCCTGGCGAGCTCAAGGTCCCAAGTTTGGTCCCTGATACTACATATAGTGTCAGCCCCAAAACTGGGAGTGGTGGTGCACACCTGTAATCCCCGTTCTGGGGAGGCTGAGATAAGAGGATCACTACAAAGTTCGAACTGCAAAGCGAGCCCCATATCAAATAAATAAATTAATTTAAAAAACAAA
>PVJA010035603.1:0-21714 GCA_004027025.1 Myocastor coypus | reverse complement strand
TCTTCTTCTTCTTCTTCTTCTTCTTCTTCTTCTTCTTCTTCTTCTTCTTCTTCTTCTTCTTCTTCTTCTCTTTCTTGAATTTTCCCCCAGCCTCATTTAAATTTTCTATCCTATGGGTAAAGACACCACAATGAGGGCTTATGTACTGCATACAATTTTCTGGTTCATTTTAAATTTTGTTATACAACCACACATCTGTTCATAAGTTAAAGGCGGAAATTAGTAGATACCTCAGTTTCTCGTTCTCTAGGCTGTGTCTGATAATAATATTCATGCTAATTTTATTGCTTTAGTCAAATAATTGTTCTAAGGAGATGGTCTTCCTGGTATTCCAAGACTGAGATTTCTTAAGGGTCATAAAAAATATTATAAGCCGGTGCAAAAGAAACAAGGGATAAGTAGGTAGCAACTTCTTATCCCAAATAAGTTAAAGATATAGAAAGTATCTTGCAACAGAACTGAAACCCCAAAGCAAACTATGCCTGGAAGACACCCCTGACAATCACTCATTTCCTGAAGGCTCTAAATACTTAGCAATGAAGCCATTCATTATAGGCAACTTAAAAGCATCAACCTAGGAATTAAAGTTTTTTTTTAATTAGAAAATGAGGAGACATTTAAGCAATAATCAACCTTAGATACTCAACTCACTAAAGGCCAACCTAGGGGTCAATAAAGTAAGACAATCCAAAAGCCACCCATCTGGGCCCACAGAAGTGGCAACAGTGGAAGCAGCAAAGCAAATGACTAAGGCAATAGGGAAACTCAAATCATAGATAACTTCTCAGCTAACTACAGAGATGGTGACCATAATAAAAGGCATGCTTAGTGATTCTAGAACAAATATAGATGTAAAGCCATAGGAAGAGCTTAGGAAAATGATGGAATCATGAATGACCAAGACAGGAAATAAATTGAATCCACAAAAACAGACTCAAATAGAAATCCAGGGTACTAAAAATTCCACTGAATGCATATGCAGCAGAAAGAGCCAATGTGAGGACAGAATCTCAGACATAGAAGTCAGGATTGTAGTCAGTGTTCATGAAAAGAAAGGATTCTTCAAAATGTCAAGGGACAATGAGAAATTCAGCAGCTGCTAGAAGACGCAAATAAGAATGACAAAAGATTGCACAGGGTCAAGGAAAAAGCAGGACATAGCACAAATGACATTTTAAGAAAACCTACTTACAGATATCCTGGGAAAAATTTCCCAGGCAGTAAAAAAGAATTTGACATACAGTTAAGTGAGGCATATAAAACTTCAGTTAGCCATGATAAAAGAAAACTACAGCAAAACACATGTAACTGTCCATTCCAGAAATTCAATACAGATTATAAATATTGCTAGAGAAAAAGAAAAATCACTTATAAAGAAAAGCCCATCAGAATCACAACAAACTTCTCAACACAAACTCTTAAATCAAGGAGATCTCAAAGTGAGTACTTCAAGCACCAAAAGAAAATAACCTCTGACCCAGACTGATGTACTCCACAAAACTCTTTCAAAATTGATAGAGAAATAAGATACTTCCATGATAAAGAATACCAGAGGAAATATATGAACGCCAAACGAGCACTCCAAAGTGTTCTTGGAGACATTTTAGAAAGAGATAACAAGGGTTACAACTCCATAATCCCAAAATAATCAATATCTTAAGCAAGGCAAATAATTAGACAGAAGGAGAAAAAAAAAAAGGAAGTGAACAGCAAGAAAATAGCATGACAAGGGTAAGGCAATAGATACCTGTTACAACTTTCAACGTTAATGATCACAATTCACAGTTCAACTAAAAGAAACAAACTGACAGAATGGATCAAGAGGCCAAATACTGAATACTTGAAAAACATGCAATTCAAAAAAATTCATATACAGAAAATCAAAAGATAGAAAACAATACTCCATATGACAGGAATATGAAATAAAAGCAAGAGTGGCTATTATATTTGCAAGAAAAATGGATTTCAAGCAGTCCTATAGGATTACAGGTCTCATTTGACTATTCCCTTACCTGACATCTTCCTGAAAGAGTTTAAAGCAATGACACATAGGCACCCATGTTTATAGCAGCATGGTTTGTAATAGCCAAGTCTTAGTAACACCTCAAAGGCCCATCAACTGATAATGGATAAACAAAATGTGGGATTTTAATTATGCAATGGAGTAGGACTCTGTTATATGTAAGAATAAATTTGAAGCATTTCTAGTTAAGCAGATGCACCATGAGACCATATCCTTAAGAGAAGTAAGTCACGTCCACATATGTAAATATTACATATTTTTCCTCTGGTGTGAGAAACCAAAAGTGAAAATAAGGGCCAGAATACAGAATAGATATTGAGAAATAGTAAGAAAATGTTCAACTGAGAAGGCAAACTAGAAAGGTAGAAAACCAAAAGGGAAATGGAATAAAAAAGAAATAGAGGAAAAACTGAAACAAAAGATGTGTAAACAAGGAAAGAGAAGTTGAAGAGAGGGTAAGGGAATGAGAAAAGAAGAATCCAGTTATATCGCATACAGGTACAAATTCCCTATGATGAATGTGACCACTATGTATATGTAAGATGTACCAATAAACTTAATAAAAATTGTGCAGTTTTCTTAGTATCAATAATATTTCTCAACAAATGCCAGGAAATTCAGACTAGTTTCATTTAAACAAATTTCCCTTCATGATCAAATAAAATTATCCCAAATACAAATATAGTTTCAATGTTAAGAGATTTTTTTTTAATCAAAAGCAATAAGCGAAAAAAAAGTAAACTGTGAAATCATGGAAATATATGCAGAACAGGCATTTGATAAAATACCCAGCTCATCCCTACGGATCTCTCTTAAGGCCAGAGATGCTACACTTAACAATGAAATATTACACATATCTCCATTAAAGTGAGAAAAAAAATTATATGATAACCAGGGTCATCACCATTAGGTGACATTATTCTGGAAGTTTTAAACTGTAGAAGTTACTGAACAGAAATAAGAGTAATACATCTTAGAGAAAAGAAAGCTTTCTTTGCAGACAAAAAAATGAGCATATGTCTAAATTTTCCAGGACGTTCACTGAAAACCTGTCTGAACACAAATATATGAAAATCAATCACCTTTATGTATGTCAGTAATAAGTAGTTTGAAAATATAATGAAAGAAAAATTTCCTTTGCATTACAGTAACAAAAACGATTAAATATCTAGGAATAAACATTTCTAAATGTCAGTTTTGCATGTAGAAGAGCTAAACTTTACTGAAAAATGTTGTTGGATAAAAAATTTAAAATTGACATATTAGTGAAGAAACACATCATTAAAGATAAAAGACAGGTTTCTGAAGAAATTGACTTAAAACTAAATGTCACCAGTGGGAGTATTTTGATGGGCTGTAATGGCAAGGCGTCTTTTACTCTAATAAATTAATAAATTGTTTTTTAAGTAAACATCATTTGTAGTCAAAGAAATGCAGATGAAAGTCAAACAGCACCATTTCCCTTATCAAATAAGGGAAAATATTTCTGCTTCTTTACTTTTTAATATTATTGCTCAAATATTACCAGTGCCAGTATATCTGGATCAACCTTGCTAAAAGGCAATTTACATGGCACTAGTTTTAGTGATGATACACGCTTATATCTAGTAAATTTTCCTTCTAGGAATTCCTAGAAAATTTTTAAATATATCAACAAAGGTTTTGTTCTAAGATATCCAAAGGAACTTTATAGTACATAACAGGGAGACAAATAGAGGATCTAAATGCACATTTAACAAATCTTAGTGCATTACTGTATATTTATACTCTGCACTTTTACACAGCAAAATGGTGTTTAGAGAGAATTTTAATAATACCAAGAACTTATTATGTATTGTTTGGAGAAAATAAAAATCCATATCAACAATGTCAGCTTGACACATTTTTAGTGAAAATAAAAGAATTAAAACTTAGTATTACCAACGGCCAGGGAGATAGCTCAGTAGAGTAAGCACTCGCCTGGCAAGTACAGGGTCCTGAGTTCAATCCCCAGTATAGAAAAAAAAAAAAAACCTTTTTTTTTTTTTTTCTTTTTTGTCTTTTTGAGACAGGGTCTCGCTATGCAGTTGAGGCTGGTCCTGAGCTCACTTTTGTAGCCCAGGCTTGTCTCGAACTCGCACCAATCCTCCTGCCTCAGCCTCCCGAGTGCTGGGATTACAGCCGTGAGCCACCACGCCCGGCTGAAAAAAAACCTTAATATCACCAAATATGAGTGTTAACTGAATCTTGCTGCTTGATTTTAAGTAAATTCTTTGGTTTTTAAAAGTTAGTTTATTTTACCTTAGACTACTAAAATCTAAAAGCATAGATTCCTACTTGAAAAACAACATTTTAAATCTGAATTAGTTACACTTTTTTACACAGAAATTTAGAAACCTATCTATATACAGAATTGAGGCAGGTCAATCCTATGGCATTTTCCATTGTCTCTTATTCTGTTGTATTACCTTTTTTTTTTTTTTTTTAACAAACATACTTGAGAGTATAGCAATAATTGAAATGACCTTAGAAGCAGCACACATCTAAAAGACCAGAATGACAGGAATTCCAAGCATGGTTTTAGTATTACACATTGCTATTCTCAGTGCCAAAAACCTATTGGAGATACTTAGGACCGTTGTCTAATTCATCCTGGGTATATAAGTGTATGGCTTTGCCCTGCCATGTTTCCTAACTTTTCTGCTTGCTGTCTCTTCATTTTTTAATCCTTAAGTTCTTGATTTTCGTTTAGCTGTATTAGACCTTTCCATTTTTATTTCTTGTTTCAAATTCTTGTGTTGGTAGTATAGTGGTGAGCATAGCTGCCTTCCAAATTCTTACACTAGAGAGACTATAAGATATTTACACATGTAGGTCTCATTTATTTCACTTATGAATATATGTCCAAGACACATCCATATATATATATATATATATATATATATATATATATATATATATACATATATATATTATATATATATATATATATATGAAGGCTTCGAGTTCATCATTTATCATATTCTATAAAGATTTATTAGAATATCAACAATTGATGGAAAATATCAGTCCCATGTTAAGTCTAAGGCATTTCATATTCAGAAAGACAGTGATGATAACCTCAAATATCTATGTTATAGAGTAGTAGTATCACCAAGCTTCTCTTCTGGAAGGTTAACAACTTAAGTTTGCAGACCAAAAAATTAGAGAAAAAGAAGGACTACAAGGATAACCAATATTTTGGCCGTACCTGGCAAAGTCAGTGAGAACTCAAGATATAATAGAACCTGTACTGTAACATCCTATAATTCAGTGGTGTCCCAAATTTTCTGTTCAAGGAGATTATGAGGCTACAGAAGAAAGGGATAGATGAAGTATAGCGTGCCTAAGGAGGGTCACCTAGAGAGAAAATACTCTCTCAGGCTTTCACAAAGAGCAAATTGGTCAAGCAATAGCCATGAATCAGATGGCTGACACTAATGAAAGTTATATGAAACGCTGTACATGGTTTCAAGGTAATACTGAGAGGATCTGACTGACCTTGTCAGATACAAAAGTTACATGTTTTGCTATATAGGTCTTCCTTTAACTTGGCCTTAAGTAGCTAGCAGAAAAGCTTAACCATGAGGCATAAAACGTAAAGCCAGATTAGTTGCTGAGCTGTAAAAGGCTCAAGTCACAAGCTTCCAACATTGCGAGTTTTGCTGATAATCCACTACTATAATGGACTATTGGACCATACATACAACTACTTTCTCTTAGTTCAATGAGATGAAATATTTGTACTAACAGTATTTAGAAAAGTTATTATGTCTTCATCTTGTACTCTGAACAACTACTATGGAGATAACAACATGTGTTGTATTAATTATTGTGGCTGTCTCACTAATGTGTTTTGAAACTGTCTTATTTTTATTTCTCATTAAAAGCAATACAGTTTTTAAAAAAGCAAAAAACCGAAAACCTCAATTAGTTGAGGTATGACCTTCAATGTTTCCATAACCTTTCTAGCACTGCATGCAAATTCTATGTATATAACTAATTTCCCTGGAGAGTGGTAACCTTTGAAGGGTTTTAACATCTCTAGTTTATTAAAACTCACTGATTAAAAACTTTTAGAAAGGGGTTTTAAAATACCATCATTACATAGCAAACATGTTCCAAATATGGCTCATGATTTTAGAGGGTTTATGATATTTGAAATATCTTTAGCTTAAAAACTAAACTTTATCAAAATTTCATTTGTTTGGTATTCAAATGGAAAAACTCTTACTATCTCTCATTTAACTTATAGCTACAATCGAAGGTGTTGTCTCATAAATATTTCATGAGTAGCTACTTAAGGAGGCTTCCATGAAGCATGAAAATCTTTTTCAGATAAAAACTCCTGGTCTAAGGGACAACTAAATAAAAAGTACACACTGTACCTTACATGATGATCTGATTACTTATGTACACAGATGTGTATGTGTGTACACATGTTAAATATGTGGGTGCTTATTTGTATTCATACATTACCTTAGTCAAGACAATGTAAAGATGCATAACAAGGAAGATTGGATAAAAATTCTATAAATTTCAAAATAAGCAGGTGAGTCAACTGGGATAAAAGCTAAACTAAGATAGAAAGGATAAAGGCAGCCAAGAGTGAGGTCAATCCTCCTGGTCCGTACTAGAGTTTCAGGTTTTCTTGTAAGTTTAACAAAGCAGTAACCATGATCTGTTAAGTGATACTTAGTGCACTTGAAATGAAAAGAAACCTGTTACTCCAGAGAAGCCAACTGCTGCCAGTTCTGATATCAAAGGGAAGCTTTTCCCATGGGTCCTGAGAAAGAGGATGGTTTGTAATATAATGAACATCCTCACAGGATTAAACAGTGGGTGACAACCTAGTATAAAATACAGAGTGCAACATGCATATTGCGATCTATCACTGGAGTTGAACTCACTGGACCAACTATTTGAAATCACAGCATCCCATCCCCCTTCCTCTTATTCCTGCCCTTGTTATTAACTCGCGTTTTCTCTTTTCTTAACCTGTCTTCTCTCTACTGGCTGACCTATAAACCTGGTGGTGGTGGAGATTTTTTGTCTCTTTGGCTTAGAAGAAAGTATCTGGCGCACAGAACTTATTAAATATATATTTATAGAGTGAGCAAACAATTATCAGTGTTATTATTATAGAAATTATTATAGACAGGGTTTGCAAAGCTCTTTTGTGTAATCTTCAAGGCTAACAGAGGATATAATTAAAACATAATTTATCAAAGCAAGTCTGTGGAAATGGAAGCAATGGGAAATAAAAATGTGGCTTTCAGCAGTAAAGATGTGATTTTTCATGATGTCTAAGGAATTCAATAAGCTGCACATTTCAAACAGTCTTTCAGAAGCATACGTTTAATCATTATGATGCACTCCATCATGGGCCTACACTATTCCCTGAAGATGGAGAACAGACTTGCCTTGCTCCTGTGAAATGCACAGCTCTACGATCTGTTCAGCTCAGCTAGAATAGGTATAAGAACATAGAGCCTAAAAATGAAAATAAATGTTGTGTTCTCCCTGCAGTCACAGGCCAAAGGAAAACACTTGGCCAGAACCAACTTTTTCTTAGAAAAAGAGCAGTTTCCACGTGGAACATAAAAACAGTGAGATGACCACAGCCCCACATGCTTCTGCTAGAGTTTTCACTTGGTAGCTGAGAAATTTTTAGGCTAGGAAAAAAGTACAGCAAGGTATCCAAATGTTCGTCTGTGCATAAATATCTTAGTAAGACTCTCATAAAGTATCATGATCCTTTAGTATACTCTAGTTGCTAAATATTCACTTGGATAAGAAACATGTTAACTTGTTGGATAGCTATGCAATCCAACAGGGGTTTAGACATCAAGAGACATTTATGCATGTAAGAAGCTTTGTTTCACAAAAGTTGTTCTGATACCTACTCTTTCCAAATCCATCATGTAGCAGAACAAATTATCAGTTCAACTCAGTCCTGCTTGCTCACAATAAAATAATGTATATTTGGCACATATGGTAATATTATTCTTCCTCCACACTTAGGGAAATGTGGGAAGTTATTTATGCAGTTCATCTTGAAGTGATATCATTTCCTTTTTAAATTTTTTATTGTCAGTATGTATGCATGTAATAAGTAGTAGTTACGTTCAGCTTGGGGACTTAGTAGCTATCATTTTCCTTTTTAATTGAGCAAAAGAACAGCAGATCTTGTTTTGTTTCCACCAAAAAGCGATAGTGATTCGCAGAAACCCTTGCACACTACCAGCTCTTACACTGAAAATGATAATGCAGAGGGGAAGTGGATTCTGGGGTACAAATCCCCCTTTTGGGACTAAAGGTCTTATACCTCATGCTGCTTGGAGTGCTACTCCTGCACAGCTTCTTCCCAAAGGAGAGCTCCCTTGCCTAAGGCCGTGCTCTTTACAGGCCGTATGGGTTACAAATAAAATATAGCGCACTCAGTTACATTTGATTCCAGACTAGCCACAAACTATTTTTAGTATGGCTGTGTCCCAAATATTGCATGAGGCACATTTACTCCAAAAAGTATTCAATGTTGATCTGAGATTCAAATTTAAATGGTCACCATGTGCTTTTATTTGCTAAATCTAGTGTCTTCAGTTACTTTTCTCTCATTGCTGAGACAAAATGCTACCCAACACCCAAAATTAAGGACAGAAAGGTACATTTAGGTCACCATTTATAGATGTTTCAATCCATAATCAGCTGGATCAGTGGTAGAGTAGCACGGCACAAGGGCATGGTTCATGGTGGGGTGGTGGAAGACAAAAAAAAAAAGAAAGAAAAGCAGAAAGAGCAAATGGGACAGAGTAAGCCTCTTTTCTTCCTTTATAATATAAGCAGGCTACCTACCACAGAGTAGGTGTAGCAGTCACATCACCTCTGTGCCCTCCTTTTGCATAGGATGAGGAGGTTTACAAAGTGAAGACCCTGGCCTCTTACTGCATCACTGAAACTTCAACACCTCTCAAGCTGAAGCAATGTTTCAACTATTACTTATAGTCACCTTATGCCACTGAGCCAAAAGCCAGTAAATCCTCTACAGAAAGGGGTAAAAGTGCCACCTACTCACCCCAACACTGGACAGCTTTGAAAAATCAGGATCACTTGAGAGCTTAACTGGGAGGGAGGGGCCAGGCCATCACTTGAGGTTTTCAGTGAGATGACATCATGGCCCAGCTTCCCCCTTGGCTCAATCCTGCTTCCTTTCATTGCCCTAAATCCCAAAGAACACTCCTGAGTTTCCTGCGCTCTCACCTTCCTTTAGAGTGGACTTTACTGGAAAATTTATCCTGGGGTGGTGCCCTAATGATAGGTAGGTTCCAGGATTCAGCTATTATGAACTATGCTTCTATAAACATGGGTCTTGGTGCCTTACCATAACAGGATGTCTTTAACTTAAAAAAAAAAAAAAAAAAAAAAAAAAAAAAAAAAAAAAAAAAAAAAAAAAAAAAAAAAAAAAAAAAAAAAAAAAAAAAAAAAAAAAAAAAAAAAAAAAAAAAAAAAAAAATCGTAAAAAAAAAAAAAAAAAAAGTAGAAATTATACACAATTGCACTAAACAAATGATAGAAATTCAACAATGGTTGTTATATTGCATAAAGTTTGTTCAACTTAGTTGCTTATATTACCAGATATAAATATACAAAATTGGTCAAAAAATTATAAGAAATTAAAAAGAAGTAAAACAATTAAGCATTAACTGCTATCTTTAACTCTTTCAAGAAAACACCTAGAAACGAAAGAAAGGGGTTGAATTGAAGTTTTACTTTTAGTTTTTTTAAGGATTCCTCAAACTGTCTAACTTCTCACTGGGGACAGCAGCAGGGTGAGACCCTGAAGGCTGGCAATATAACCTCCTTTCAGGTTTCTACTTCAAATATTGGTACAGATCATGCTTTCCATTTAATAATTCATTGTTACATACATACACACACACACACACACACACACACACACACACAAGTATGTTTTCTTAAAGCTATTTACTTAATTAACTGCAAAGAAGATGTTGGAGTTCACAGGTACAGAGTCACTCACTTACTCCAGAATGTATTCTTACCCCAGGTGGTATGGTTCTCAAGGGTATAATTCGTCTCCTTTCCCCCAGGTTTTCTTCCATTTCATCCTCTCTTGAGTTCAAAATCTCTTTATCCCTCTAGCTTTCTCCTAGATAGACATTTCTGCTTCCATGAGGTGGGGGGGAAGGGCTGTACAACTGCAGAGGATTTACACCATTTGACACCAATTCTAGACTTCCTTAATAGGTATATCATGCATGAAGTAGATTCAACTTTGTGTTCAAAGATACCCGAATCAGCAGCTGAAACACGTCCTAAAACACATCATTGAATAGCTATTGCTACTACATCACTCGAGGCACTTTCCCCTCAATTTGTTGTGTGTTAACCAATAGTCTACATAGAAGTCCAGCTCCCACTTTGAGAAGAAACTCTTCCATTTTTGTTCTGAAGTTAAACATTTCACTGGTGTGAAAGTTGTCTGGATAAAAATGGAATCATTTGTGTCAAGTGCCAATAAAGTAAAATGTAACCAAGAGGTTAACAAGGATGGGGGTTGCTTAGCTAAATATATGTTGCTGACTTCTTTTGATGTGCACAAACTTTTAAGTGAGATCAGAGTTATTGAATTTTTTAATATTTCCATGAAGTTTGAGTTTTGTTCAAGAACTCTGTACCTACATCTACCTCTTCAAGACTTCTACCTACTTTTTCCTCCAGTAGATTTAATGCTTCTGTTTTAACATTTAGATATTTGATGCATTTTTACTTTAGTTTAGTGCATGGTGATAAATATGGGTCTACTGTTACTCTTTGATATGTAGAGTACCGGTTTTTCTAGCACCACTTTTTTTATTTGTTTATTTTGTTTTGTTTAATTTTAAAGAAAAGAAATAGCAGTGAGACAGTTTCTCAACAGGTTAGTAGGACAGTTACAATAATTAATACATTGTATATTGTTGTCTTCATAGTATTTATTCAGAGTACAAGATGTAAACTTGATATCTTGTATAAACACTATTAGTACAAATCTTACTTCTCATTGAACTAACAGAAAATAGCTGCATATATAGTCTAATAGTCCATAACAGTAGTGAGCTATCAGCACAACTGGCACCATTTTTTAAAGAGGCTACCTTTGATACAGTGAACATGTTTGACCAGGTCTGTTTTTGTTTTCTGTTTGTCTGTTGTCTTGGTTTGTTTTGTTTGTTTGTTTGTTTGTTTTGTCAATGCCCTGCTGATTTTATTGCAGTACTTTTGTAGGCCTCCTGCTGTGCCTTTGCTATCCAGGTTTTCTTTTGCTATTCTAGGTCCCTTATGATTTCAGATGAATTTTAGAAATGTTTTCCCCAAATCTGTGAGATATGCTAATGGTGTTTTGATAAAGATTCCATCCAATCTGTATAATAGTTTTTAGAGTACGGCTACTTCACAATGTCCTCCTATCCATGAGCAGTAAAAATGTCTTTGCATTTTCTGAAATCCTCTCCGATCTCTTTTACATAGTACTGTTGTTCTCAACAGTACTTTTGAGATCTTTTACTTCTTTTATTGCGTTCATTCATAAATACTTCACTTATTTGCATGCTATTGTGAATGAGGTGGTTTTCCCTGATTTCTCTCTCAGCAAGTTTGTTGTTTGTATAAAGGAATGTTATTGTTTTTTGAGTGCTGACCTTATGTCCCATTCTACTACTGAATTTGGTTATTAAATCAAAACTTCTATTGTTTTTGGAGAAAACAGAGTTTTGGGAATCTTCCATGCACAGTATCATGTCATCTGAAAATATAATTTCATTTGTTCCTTTCCTATCCTTATTCTCTTTATTTCTCTGTCTTGTCTAATTGTTCTAGTTAATGTTTCCAGACTCTACTGAATAGGAGTGCTGATAGTGGGCATCCTTGTTTTATTCCTTACTGTTGTTAATTTCCTATCATCTTGTTTTAAAATTCTGGATCATTTCTAGTGTCTTTTGCTATCTCTAAATTAAAATAAATAGAGTAGGCAGTCTAATATACATAGCCTGATGAAAACTATTACAATACATTATCAGATCCATAGGTTTGCACAAAGGCCACTGTAAAATACTTCTGCAAGGATACCAGTAAACGACAGCCTGTCCTAGCTTCAGCTGGCACCCTTCTTATTAATGATCTTTTTAACCAAGAATTAGTGCTTCAAAATAACATATCATCCTCTTCATTTTACCTGAGAAACTTCCATTACCGCAACATCCTTGAACATGCACAGACCACTTTTGCATGAATAATCTATTGCACTCTACTACCAAGTCACTTTACTAATCTTTGCAGATGCAATCTCTGTTTGGTAGTGTTTGCTAGCTAAGAAAATGTATAAGTACAAAAACCTGGAATCCTTCACATCACCTATAAAAATCTTAATTTATATGGTTCAATTTTCACTGCGAGTCTTTGAGGTCCCAAATGTCACCACTTCTCGATACTTCCATCCCATCCATTCACTTTTGCTTTGTTAAATCCAAACTCTGTCACAGTGGTCTTCTACAGCTTCTAAAATATTCTAGAGGTCAAAAATTTGATACAGTCTCACTGTGTTATTTCTTTTTCTTTTTTTCTTTTTTTTTTTATTTTAGGAAAGGGTCTACAGGATGTTCAGGGTCTCACTACTAAATCAGACTCATGGTGTGCCTGTTCACAGTCTCCCAAGAGCTGGGACTATAGGCACACCGCCATGCCCAGTCTCAATTGCCCTCTCAGTGTGCCCGGTGGGCAAAGCCTACACAATAGTCCCAGGGATCAAACCCTGCCCCTGTGCCTACTTGCAGGTGCTTTAATCCACTGAGTTATTTGGCCGGCCCTCACTGGTTTTGATAGAATTGTTCCTTTCTGGAAGCTCTTCCCTATTCCCATTCTTTTGAATCTGCCACATTCTTCGGGATGATAGCTCACGTCCTCCACCTTCACAGCCAAAACATAACATCTCTTTGACCCTTCTTCCATCATCACTTCTCTGCCATTCATACCCTGGAAATGTTCTCTGCTTTAAAGAATGCTGTGAATAGACCGAGCCCACTCAGGAAATGCAAGAGAATATTACCACTTCAGCAAACTCAGTCACCCAAACAAGTCACATCTGCCAAGGAAAGTAATGCAGAAGATAGAAGAGCAAAAGTGCTATTCCTTCTGTCACATAACAAAACATTCTTCCTCATCTGAGATAAATCATTATATTAGATTTTAAAACTATTTGAAAATCTAAAGAAATAAAGCTGTACCGGGTAAGAAAAAATTAAGTAAAATTACACTGCCCTGGAATACACCTTCTCGACATAACTTTCTTCCCTAGGAAAGTGAGTTAAATGAACTGAATATAATATTCCCTTCAGAAATCATGTCACATCAAAACCCTCTGCTGTGTGAGTATATTCATTGCTCAGCAATACAGGAACTAGTCTGTATTCACAACAGCTCTTCTATAAAAACTAAAACTTTTGCAGTTCACAAAATGCATTAATACTTCTAGAATTTTCCTAAACATGGAAAATTAGTGCTTCTGAACTATGAACAGACTCCTACATTGACTTGAATGACATATAATTAATTACTTGCACAGAAAAAAAATTCTTCAAAATCTTAACCTAATTATAATTTCAAACCTAGAGTCATCAAAGTGAGTTATTTATATGTGAAATACATTTTTGTCATAACTCTGCTAATATAGTATTTATGTCATGCTGAAGTAGAAGTATGCCCCTCTTCCGCAACACAAAATGAAAAATGACTTTTCTGGCTATTAACAAAATGTTGGGACCATCTTTTACTCAGGGCATCACAACACTCAGAAAAATAAATAATATTCTGTGAAACAATAATCATCTCTCTAATTTTCTTAATATAAAGATATGCTGCTCCACGATCACTTCAAAACCTTTGTCTTTTTAAAAATGTCTTGAGAAATATATATGCAAATTATTTTTCAGGATACAGTTTTTGGAGGTAAACATGACTAAGATTTATTGGTTTGTGAAAATATCCCCATAATGCCCCATTTGTCCAAAAAACTTAAGAAAACAAGATTTATTGAACTTTTTGGCATTGTCGGTGTAACATAGTGCACAATTACTTCCAATCTACCTCCAACACTGCTTCAAAACCTGTCAGTGGTTCCTCACCCCCACTTTCCCAAGAACTAAGATAAATCTGTCCTAGTTACTTTTTCTTTGCTGGAATAAAATACCTAACATCCATAGGTTGAACGAAGAAAATTTTATTTTAGTGCACAGTTTATAGAGGTTTCTATTCATTATCCTCTCACTCCAAGGCAGGGTGGCATGACAAAGGGCCAGGACAAACATTAGCAGTCCATGGCAGGGAAGCATGACAGAGGGTCATAGCAAACATTAGCAGTCCATGGCAGGGAAGCATGACAGAGGGTCATAGCAAACATTAGCAGTCCATGGCAGGGAAGGCAAGAGGCAACAAGTCTTCCCTTCACTTTCTACTATGCCCATGCTACCCACTTATTGGTTGATGCCACCTACACCCAGGGCGGGTTTTCCTGTTATTCAGACCCAGAACTATGCTAAGCCAACCCATGAATTAATCCAATTATCATGACCTTTACTCTGTATTAACACATCCGTGACCCATCCAAATCTCAAAAGATGTGCCTCTTTATGAGCACTTGAGAGTCTGAGGAGACATCTAGGTATAAGCAAGGCTGTCATTGTTAGTTACTTTTCCCATTGCTCAGACACAATTCCTCACACTCAAAGTTCAAGAGGGAAAGGCTTATTTAGCTCACAGGGTGTAGAGGTTTCAGTCCATAATTAGCTGGCTTGGCAAAGGAAAATCTCAGAGAACAGTTCATACCACTCACATGGTAACAAACGCAACAAGGAAATTTTAACAGTGTACTTCTGTCCCATTTTGGACTCTAGGCTACCAGGATAAATGTGGTGCCAAACCAATCAGTAGTCCAATTTTACTGATTGCACAACCTTAATCTCAGCATTGCACACTCAGTCAATCACACAGTCTAGACCCATTCACTTCTGAAAAGTCCTAGAACCACATCAGGCTTTGAGGGAGCACCAACACACAAGCCATAATAACAGAAGCTAATGAAAATAATTGTAGTGTGTCTCAGAGAGGTACCGAGGAAAGAAAAATGTAACAGGAAAAGAGCATCAAGCATCAAAGTCACAGGGGAAAATGAAGAACTTAAAAATGTCTATCTAAAAAAATATGAGTCTTTAGACAGTGGCTGGCATGTAGTTGGTGCTCAATAAATGTACACTGAACAATCCAGTTGTTTTCTACTGAGTATTCCCTTTCTACAGGCAAGAACCACCTGCCATTACAAAGAGAGTGTGTTCATAGATTACAACTTTTGGAAAGGAGCTGACAAGATGAGAGTGGGAAAGATAGAAACCTAAGGTTTTGTCCCACCTCTACCTCAACCAGATGCATGATTTAAAGAGTCACTTCTGGGACCTGGGAGATAGCTCGGCAGTCTAAGAACCTGCCTGGAAAGCACAAGGAACTGGATTCTATCCCAGGTACCTCATGCTGTGCCCATCAGACATTAATCCAGCCAATGAAACCGGGAGTGGTGACACAAGCCTGTAATTATAGCCCTGAGGAAACTGAGAGGAGGATCACTATCAGTCTGAGCTGCATAGTAAGCCTGTACCAAATACATACATACAGACATACATACATACATACATACATACATGCATACACACATACATACATAAATACATATTTTTGAGTTTTATTAATTTTATGGAGAAAGAAATAACAATGAGACAGTTTCAAAACAGGTTAGCAGGACAGTCACTGCTATAATTAATACAATGCATATTGCTGTCTTCATAGCAGTTGTTCAGAGTACAAGATGAGGACATGGTAACATTTTCTAAACACGATTGGTACAAATATTTCTTCTAATTGAGCTAAGAGAAAGTAGTTGCATGATTAGTCCAATATTCCTTAGTAGTAGTGTGTTATCAGCAGAACTGGCAATGTTGGAAGCTGTTGACTTGAGCCTTTTACAACACAGCATGCTAATCTGGCTTTATACCTTGTGGTTAAACTTTTCTGCTGGAGGCTTAAGGCCAAGTTAAAGAAAGACCTATAAGCCGGGCGTGGTGGTGCACGCCTGTAATCCCAGCACTTGGGAGGCTGAGGCAGGAGGATCGGTGCGAGTTCGAGACCAGCCTGGGCTACAAAAGTGAGCTCAAGGCCAGCCTGAACTGCATAGGGAGACCCTGTCTCAAAAAGACAAAAAAAAGAAAGACCTATATAACAAAACATGTAACTGTTGCATCTGACAAGATCTGTCAAATCCCCTCGTTATTAACCTTGAAACCGTGTACAGCATTTTCTAGAACTGTTGTCAGTGTCAGCCATCTGTATGATTCATAGCTATTGTTTGACCAGTTTGCTCTCTATGAAAGCCTGAAAGAATCTGTTCTCTCTAGGTGACTCTCCTTAGGCACACTATCATGGATCACTTTCCTCTTTAGCCTCATAGAATAGAAAATTTGGGACACCACTGTGTAGTGTTACAGGATGTTACAGTAAAGGTTCTCTTGTGTCCTGAGTCCTCACTGACCTTCAGGGGATAGGGCCAAAAATATTGACTATCCTTATAGCCCTTCTTTTTCTCTATTTTTTGGTCTGCAAACTTATGTTGTTTACCCTCCAGAAGAGAAGCTTGGTGATACTATTACTTTGTAACATAGATACTTGAGCTTATCATCACTGTCTTTCTGAATATCAAATGCCTTTGACTTAACATGGGACCAATATTTTCCATCAATTATTGATAATCCAATGAATCCCTATAGAAGGTGATTAAAAAACAATTACACATTTTTACACATACATTTAGAAATCTAACCATAAAGAAAATTGTAGCAGTTCAATCCAATGGTAATTTTTTCTTGTCTCTTGTTCTCTCTTATTACTTTTTTTGAAAAACAAACTTTTCCTTCAGAGAGAGAGTATAGCAATAATGGATATGACATTAGAAATAGTACATATTTAGATGACCAGAATGATAGGTATTCCAAGCATGGCTTTACTGTGGCACATTTCTATCGTCAGTGTAGTGCTTAGTTCACATGTATCAGCATATATAGTTAGTCAGGATGAGAATTCTACCAATTAACTGCTGGTTTCAAAAACCTTTTGGAGATCCTTAGGACAATTGTCTTAAACATCTTATGTGTATGAATGCATGGTTTAGCTCCTACCATATTTCCTAACTTTTCTCCTTGTTCTCTCTTCATTGTTTAATCCTTAAATTCTTGTTTTCCATTTAACTGTATTATAACTTTCCATTTTTATTTCTTCTTTTGAGTTCTTCTTTTCAGTTCTTACATTACAGAGACTATAAGGTATTTATACATGTAGGTCTGGTTTATTTTACTTTGAAGTATATGCTCAAGATACATCCACTACTTACATATGAAGGCTTCAAGTTTATGGTTCTTTGCAGCTGAGCAATACTTCATTGCATAAAAACACCACATCTTTTTCATCCATTCTTCAGGTGAGGAGCATTTTGGTTGTTTCCAAGATTTGGCTATTACAAATTGAGCTGCTGTAAAAACAGGTGCACAAATATCACTATGATATGATTCTTTCAGTTCTTCTGTCTGACTGACCTATCTTTTGGGGATAAGGGAGTGTTAAGGTCTGCTGTTAAGACTGTGCTATTTAATATTAGATTTTTCATGTCCATCAAGATTTGTCTCATACAACTTGGTGCTCCTGTATTGGGTGCCTACATATGTATGAGTGTTACTTCTCCATCTTGAATTTTTTCCCTAAGCAGTATGTAGTGGCCTTTCTTATTATGTTTGAGCAGTCGTGGTTGAAGTTTAGACTGTCTACAATCAGGATTGCTACCCCTGCTCTTTTTCTGAGGTGCTGGGGCATGTAGTATTGTTTTCTATCCTTTGACTTTCAGCCTATAAATTTCTTTATGAGTTAAGTGTGTTTTTTTTTTCCTGTATAGAGCATATTGTTGGATTTTGCTTCCTAATCCACTCTTTCCATCTATTTCTTTTAATTGGAGAATTAACTGCATTTACATTGAGGGTTATAACTGAGATTTATTGACTTATGCTTTACATGTTGTTTACCTGCTATTTTTTTTACCTCTTTTTGCCTGTGTTTAATTGTTCGCCTTATTTTGTGGGTTCTTTCCACTCTCATTCATGGAGCTCTGGTCATTTTGGTCCCTGTCTAAAATATTTTATAGTAGTGTTGTGTAGGATTGGCCTTGTTGTCAAGAAATTCTTTAGCTTTTCTTTGTCATGGAAGCATTTCACTTCTCCATGAACCTTCAAAGGGAGTTTTTGCAAGTTACAACAGTCTAGACTGGAGTTTGTTTTTATGGAGAACTTGAAGTATTCTGCTCCATTCTCTTCTTGGCTTCATGGTTTTTGAAGAGAAATCTGCCATTATTCTGGTGCGTTCCCTTTTAAACATAATATGTTTCTTTTCTCTGGTATTGTTATATATATATATATATATATATATATATATATATATATATATGGTGCTGGATTTCTGGGATCTTGACTATTATATGTCTGGTTGTTTTTAATTGGGTTGATGTTATTTATTTATTTTTAGATTTGTTTTTTTTTTCTTTTTATTACTTTTAATAAGAAATAACAATATGATAGTTTCAAGAGACATCAGTAGTACATTTGAAATAATGACACATTTCATATTGTTGTCCTCCTAGTAGTTATACAGAACACAGGGTGTAGACATGATAAATTTTCTGATCAATATTGGTAAGGAAAGAAAAAAATTCTTCTCTTTGAACTGAGAGGAAGTAGTTGTATACATAATCCAATGTTCCATAATTGCATTAGGTTGTTGGTGAAACTGGCAATGTTGGAGGCTGTTGATTTAAGCCTCTTACAGCTCATCATATTAATCTAGGTCTGTGTTTTATGTCTAGTAATTAAGCTTTTCCACTGGGTGATCAAGGGCAAGTTAAAGCAAGACCTGTATAACAAAACATTCTTCTTTTGTATCTCCCAAGGACAAATCCCATCAGGATTAACTTTGGAAACCTTTTCAGTGCTTTGTAGTACTGTTGTCAGTGTCAGCCTTCGGGACAAGTCACAGCCATTGCTTGACCAGTTGCTTTCTGTGAAAGCCTGAGAGAATTTTTTCTCTCTAGGTGACTCTCCTCAGACACACTATACTTCATTTATCCCTTTCCTCTGAGGTCCCATAATCTCCTTGACCAGAAAATTTGAGACACCACTGAGTTATAGAATGTTACAGCACAGGTTCTCTTATGTCCCGAGTCCTCACTGACCTTGAAGGGCTAGGGCCAAAATGTTGGCTGTCCTTGTAGCCTTTCTTTTTTTCCAATTTTTGGTTTGTCAACTTACATTCTCAACCCTCTAGCGGAGAAGCTTTACTCTATAACATAGGTAACTGATCTTAATATCACTGTCTTTCTGAATATCAAATACTTTAGACTTAGCTTGAAATTGGTATTTTCCATCAATCATTGATAGTCTAATAAATCTCTGTAGAATGTGATAAAAACAGTTACACATTTTTATGCAAATATTTAGAAATCCAAGTATGTACAAAATTGTAGCCTATCAAGCCTATGGCGTTTTGTCTAGTCTCTTACTCTCAATTAATACCCTTTTTTGTTTTTTGTGATTTGTTTTGCTTTGGTTTGTTAAGCAACCATTTACTTGAGAGAGAGAGAGAGTAGAGCTATAACTGTGTTTACATTAGAAGTAGTGCACATCTAAAATACCAGAATGGCAGGCATTTCAAACATAGTTTTAGTGTTGTTTGCTGCTATCATCAATGTGAAAAACCTTTTGAAGGTTCTTAAAACCAATATCCGATTTATCCTGTCTACATAAGTGCATGGCTTTGCTCCTGCTATGTTTCCTCTCTTTTCTGCTTCCAGTCACTTCATTGTGTAATCCATAAGTCTTTGATTTTCATTCGCCTGTGTTATGCCCTTCCGCTTTTATTTCTTCTTTAGAGTTCTTACACTAGGGAGACTACATGATATTTACACACGTAGGTCTGGTTTTTTTCACTTGTGAGTGTATGTTCAATATACATCCATTTATATATGAAGTCTTCCAGTTTATTATTCTTTATACCTGAGTAATATTCCATTGTGCAAAAATACCACATCTTTTTTCAACCATTCTTCACATGATGGGCATTTTGGTTCTTTCTAGGATTTGGCTATTACAAATTGAGCTGCTATAAATATAGGTGCATAGATATCACTATGATATGGGTTGATGTTATTTAGAGTTCTATGTGCTTCAGTTACTGAATGCCAGAATGTTTCACAATATTTAGTAAGTTTCCTGCTATTACTTCTGCACATATTCTTTTTATATAATTTGTATTGATTCCTTCTTTCTCATTGATGTCTATTATTCTCACATTGTTCATCTTTGCATCATCTTGCAGGTGTTGAATTATTTTTTCCTAAGTCCTAGTGTATTGGTCAGGGTTTTACTTAGAGGAACAGAATAGTTATAATGTAAGGAATGGATATTAATACAAAATATACAACCTATAAGGAATTATAAGATTGGCTTACAATAGTCAGCCACAGAGTCAGATGAAGAAGTGTGCACAGGGCGTCTGCATGCCCCGGACTGGAGAATTCAATCCCAAGGTCTGAACTTCAATGCAGCACTCTGTGTCTCTATCTGTCGGCTGATGGGTCTGTGATGGAAGACTGAAGTGTTCGTAATGGACGCTGAAGAATCTGTGATGGATGGCAAAAGATCCAAGCTGGAGGCCGAGGAGTCTGCGCTGCAAGCCAGATGATGAAGTCCAGGCTGAATGCAAAGACTGAAGCTTCTCTGACAAAGTGAAGTGTTGACTCCTTTCTCAGCCCTTTAAAAAGTGTCTTTGTGCTCGGTCATTCTGACGTGGGCCCATTGCACCCTAGGGTGGAACCAATCATACCCCAGGATGGGCCCTTGATCCCACTCTAGGGAGAAAGCCAATCATATCCTAGGCAGGCCCTGGTCATGCTCCAGGGAGGAACCAACTGTACTCCAGAGTGGAGCTCCCACCAACAGGGAACCAGGCTGCTGAGTCATTCAGCCAAGTTGACACATTGTATCAACCACTACACCTAGATTTTTTTTTTTTGTCTTTTTGAGACAGGGTCTTAGTGTGCAGTTCAGGCTGGCCTTGAGCTCACTTTTGCAGCCCAGGCTGGTCTCGAACTTGTACTGATCCTCCTGTCTCAGCCTCCTGAGTGCTGGTATTACAGTCGTGCGCCACCATGCCCGGCTTATACCTAGATTTTTAAGAAATCCTTTCTCACCTTTTTACTAGCTGCAGTGGTGTCTTCAAGATCTGAAACTCTATCTTCACTTTCATTCATTTGGTTTTGCCAGCTTCTGATTGAGGTTTTAAGTTCCTGTGTATCTCTTTGACTCTGGTTCATGTGATCTATTTCTTTGCTATATTGCCCATTCAGGGGTTACATTGTTTTTCTAATCTCCTCTTATTTTTATCAATGTCTTCATTAGAAGCAGTTATTAATTCTTTCATTATAATCATCCCTTTTTTTCCTCAGAGATTATTTTCTCTCTACCTTTCTGCAATTGTTCCTT
>PVJA010035602.1:0-20000 GCA_004027025.1 Myocastor coypus | reverse complement strand
CTTATTTAGTTATTTAGCAGTAATTATTAGATGTACCAAATCTGTTGTCCTGGTATCTTCACTCCTACTCGTGATCCTGTCCAGGTTGGCTGAGTCATATAAGGATCAATTGTCTTGACAAGTTATAATCCAATTTGGCAATGTAGTGGCACAGTCATGGCTAAGTGTGATTCTTTCCTGTGGTAAATAGTTGTTTAATTTTTTGTAGCAGCTTAAGAGGTGATGACCCCTTAGTGGAGTGAATGAAGATTCTGCTGACACTCAGTGGGAAAGGCCACCTACAGAAGGTCGAGGCTTTGGACACAAATTTAAAGCAATAATTGATCATGAAAGGTAAGCAAAGCAGTGATTTTCTTCCTGTAAACAGATTGGTTTAGGTTCCATTTTTACTGAATTTACAAATGTGAAAGTTAAAATACTAAGATTAAATTATTGCTTTTCATTTGGATAGTATAAAAGCTACACAGGCAATACCCAAAATCATCTTCAACTTTAAAAAAAAAAAGAAAGAAAATGAAGTTTAACTTACTATATATTATCTATTCCCTGCAAACTGGCTGATTATCTTTCTAGGAACTGAGGCTGCTAACTTCCCCTCTCATGTAGAGCCTCTAAATCTTGTTTCTTCTTTTTCTTCTTGAACCTGAGCCTGATATCCATTAGTTCAGGAAATGCACTGGAGAAATCTAGACTACTGCAATAGGCCACTCATACTCCTCTGGCAAGGGTGTTCACATAGTGAAATCTCAACTTTCAGATTTGGAATTCAGGCATCACCTGACTCCAGCCCCATCTTCTGACCTACTGTGGATTATATAATTCGGCATTTAACATGGTCAGTTCTCCTCTGCAGTTTTTCTTCTTGTTGCTATTCCCATTGCCTGAAATATTCTTGGTCTCCATCTCTTCCAGTCCAAGTAATATTCTTCGTTCAAGAAGAATCTCATTGGGAATCCACTCTTCATTGTCCCCTGCAGAAGACAAAAGCCATTCCAAAATCTCCAGCACTTCGATTAAATGTTGGGAATTGCTTGCTTCACTGTACCATATCTGGATACTGCATGGTTGCTTTCTCTCTCTCTCTCTCTCTCTCTCTCTCTCTCTCTCTCTCTCTCTAGCTCTCGCTTTCGCTCTCTCTCCTTTTTCTTCTTTTGTTCTTTCTTTCCTTCCTTCTTCCGTTTTCTTTTTTCTTTTTCTTTCTTTCTTGCATGGCTTTAGTCTTTCCTTCTTCATCACTTTTGTTGAAATATTTTTAAAAATATAAGGTGCCAGGCATGGTGGCGCATGCCTATAATCCCAGCACTTGGCAGGCTTAGGCATGAGGAACAGTGTGAATTTGAGACCAGGCTGGGCTACAAAAGTGAGCTCAAGGCCAGTTTGAACTGCATAGTGAGACCCTGTCTCAAAAAGATATTATATATAAAATTTTCTTTCAAATTTTATTTCGTGTTAGCACATTTGCGCTGCACTACAGTGACATTCCCCAAGGGGAGCTCTGCCCATATGTAAGATACCTTCACTCTATTTCCCTGTCTTTCCTTCCTCCCTCCATCTCTCAGACCCTTCCCTTCTGCAAAAGATCTATTTCTCCATTTCCTATTATCTTTTCTTTGGGATTTTCGTATACAAGATAGTTTTACCTAGCTCTCTTATTTGTTTATTTATTTATTTATTAGGAAAATAAGTTCACCAACAGGCCCATGTCTGTAGGATGTAGGAGCTAAGAGATTCTACTTTGACGTGTGGTAGAAATTAGTGCTGCTAACACTTCCAGGAGTTGAATTTGAAAGGTTTAAGGAAAAATCAGTAAGGGGTTTACATTGAGAGAACAGCAAGCTTCGAAAGCAATAAAAGGCCTTTGGTTTGAGAGGAAGTAGAGGGACAGTTCTCCTGTATCATAATGTGGCTAGAAAAGCTATGGTGGCTCAGTTGGTTGCTTCAAAAAAGGAACTCGGATTTTCAGTTCTGAGAAGATTAGCTTGATATTTCTGACTCCCCATACTCATCTATTCAAAATGTTTTCCTTCTGCTATGGAAAATTGGGTTTATACCCTGAAAAGCACTTTCTTATATAGGTTCGGAAAACTAGTAAGACTCATACATGGGCACGGTCTGGCCTGAAGTCATGCTTTTTTTTTTTTTTTTTTCTTGAATAGCACAGTAGTACTTACCTTTTGAAATTGAAGGCACTTAGTCAAGGAATGCACATGTCAATTTTCATGGTCTCCATTAATTTTACTTTCTTAAATCTAGGCAATTTTAATTTATGGCAATCTATGAGAATTTTATTTTATAGCCTTAAAAGAGATATATTAAGTTGTCTCAGAGCAACAACACTAGTGAAATATCTGCTTATCTCTACTACCCTATGTAATTTATGGTCAACATTTCTGTTTTGATACATAATGAACTTTGACATAGAAAATTTAAGGAAACAAATTCACAGCAGCATGAACAATGTCACACAGCTAATGAACGATGAAGTCCTAGTTCACTTTGCCTCCTTACCAGCCCTCTAAGCATTTCCCTTCATCCCCTAGTTGCTGAAATCATGCTTGCAGTATTTATAGACAGTACAGTCTATACCACACAGTAATCACAGCTAATAGTTTCTATCATTAATAAAATTTAAAGTGCAGAGATACTGCCCTCTGAGATTGAAACAATACAGATACTATTATGTTAAGATCTACTAAGTGCTAGCTTCATATGCTGAGTACAATGTGGGAGCAGCTGGCAGACAAACTTAGACCTTCATGTCCTCTATAGAGATAATGAAGGCTGGGAAAACACACTTTCACTCAGATCTGAGCTGGGGTCTATGGATCTCGAACTTCTCTGAGCAACCTTGACTTGACCAACATTTTCATATATAATGAAGTCATATATAGTATATGTATTAAGTTGACATAGTCCTGAAACACACACACACACACACACACACACACACACACACACACACACACACTTTCCAGCAAAGGAAATGAAAGAAAAGTTTGAAGAACCACACTATAAGCAATTTTCATAGTGCTTTTGCTGGCCATCCCACTTGAATGAGAATATGCACGTGATGTACAATCTTACGATCCAATCTCCAGGCACAAAGGTTAATTGAGCTGACACTGGGATTCTGATAGAGTTAGGTACTTTTATGAGAAGAGGATATTTCATTAGAATATTAAGAGAAGAGCGGGAATTTTTCTAGTCCTATAAGAAGTTCTGTGGGGGGACTAGCAGAGAGAAGCTTCTAGAAAATGCATGAGAAGTTTAGAAAGCTAGGGTTGAGGAGAGCACAGGAATGGTAAGAGTTGTCGCTATCCCCAGCGTGATTACTGCTGGGACAAAACTTTAAACTGAAGGAGTAGCATCACAATGACCTCCAGATCTCATTTCGGCAGTGCCTGTTTGCTTGGGTGATATCAGGAGATGTGACTGTGCAGATAGTGCCAGTCTATGTAGCCCATGAAATCCTAGTTAAGAACCTCTTAGGTCTAGCTATAGTGTGGAAGTTTCTGTGTGCTATAGCTAAATGAGTAATAAGAAGCATGTCTAAAGTGAAGAGAGAAACAAAGATGCAGGAGAAATATAATTATTTCGCAAATGATCAAGTTCAATTGTGAGGTATTTAAAAGGACCAAAAGTAAAAGAAAATTCCACTTATATGGCTGATCACACCAGAGATGAGTGGGATACTTTCTCCCCAGTTTATTCTTACAGACTAACCAATTATGAGGGTCACCTGGAAGCTAGGCCTCACATCAAGGGCTTTGAATAAAAGTTGGGTTCAACAGTGTCAAGCTCACTGGTGTCCCTTTCTTTTGCCTCAGGCAGCCTTGTTCATGCAAGCACAAGCCCTTCATACAATCACCTGACACACCCTCTCCCATAACTCATCCCCAGGTGCCACAGAGGGATGCAAAATGTTTAAGGGTATCTCCAAGAATAGCAACATGGATGCCCACATCAGAAACAAAAATCACCCAAAGAAGAGATGGGCTTCAGTGCTGGATACAAGTCTCTCATTGCACAAATCATGCACAGTCTCCACTGAGTCAGGTGTGAGAGGCTTCAAAGGAGGTCGGATGATGGTAAGCTTCTGAAAAGACAACTTCTCCAATGTTTAGGGACTTGCTCACTGTCTCACTTCAGGCTCATCCTGAACAAACCATAGGAGTTGTGCTGGATAACAGGAAGAGCAAAGGCTATCTCAGGAAGCTGACCAGGTTCCCTGAGGTGATAAAGTTTGGATGATATATAAGAGAATCTGCTATAGCAACTCCAAAGAAGGATGAACAAGTATGTCAAAAGGCAACTTCCCTTTCTACACTGTTATAAAAACTTATTTTTTTCTGAACAGTTACTACATGTCAATACATTACGCATATTGCTATATTAAGTTCTTCCCATTTCCCCAATGCGTGCTGAGCCTACCTCTTTATCCCAGTGCGCTGCTATATAGCCAGTGATAGTGTTCTGAATTACTGATGTCAATGGGCTCATTAATCCTATCATGTTTGATGTTCCCCACTTTCTTGCCACCTATTGTCCTGTCCTGTCCTGTCCTGTCCTGTCCTGTCCTGTCCTGTCCTGTCCTGTCCTGTTCTGTCCTGACCAGGGTAGCTACAGGGCTTTCTCTGGATTCTGGTACATACCCTGGTCATCTTCAATACCTACAATGTTAGAATCTTTGGATTATCCTCTTTTATAATACTTTGATTCAATTAATCAAGTTCTACTTCTCCCCACTCAATCCCACTTCTGCAGGGACTTTCCATGTGGTAAGAGCAATGCTTTTTCTTTTCTTTTTTTTCCTTCAGGGGATATTCAGTGATGTTTGTCAAAGAGAAGCAACCCATTTCTCAGATCTCTCTGGATGAAATGTTGCTAGTGAACTTTCTATCCTAATCTCATAGTCTTTTTTTTGGTTTAATGCCTATCTAAGTTCCCCAGATACTTCTGTAGCCCACGTAAGCCAAATGATGGGTCTTTACAGCAAATTACTATTGCCATAATGTGAGCATTGGCAGTTCCTTCTGAGTCATTTTAAAGATGGAGAGGTCTGTTCTGATAATAAAGTTCCAGACTAAATCCCTTAGAGCCACTCTTTACTGTCTCATGCTAATTGAGCCTTCATTCCCTATCCACTAATGGCCACTAGTTATTCCATTTTTATCAGGCTCCAAGGCAGCAGGGAATAGTCACTTATCTGGCCAAAAAGTATGTGCAGCTTCTTTTAGTTCTACTTTGCTTTCTCAAACAAGAATTTTACAAGAGCTGTGACCTACACATCCATGACCTCTGTCTGTAGTAGCTCCCCGTCGATGACACTTTTGCTGGCCTGGTGTTCTCTACTTCCACTCTGTGCTTGAATTCCATGTGTAGACTCCAAGCCTGGGTGAAGGTCATGAACCCCTCCATCCCTCGTTTCCTCCTTCCACCTTAACCCAAGTGGCCCATCAGATTTGTCCTGCCTGTTCTACTGGAAAACTTGGCCTCATTCTAGTTCATGGTGCTTTCTCCTTTTCAGATTTCCTTGTATTTTCCTTACTGATTTTCACTACTCTTCTACCCCATTTTCCAGATTACCTTCTTCTCATCCATTAAACATGGAATCTGTCTGTTTCCACATATTTTCCTTTCTTTCTTTCTTTCTTTCTTTCTTTCTTTCTTTCTTTCTTTCTTTCTTTTTTTCTTTCTTTGTTTTTTTCTTTTTTTCTTTCTTCTCTTTTGGTACTAGCAATATAACTCAGGACCCTGTGCTTTCCAGGCAGGCATTTGTGCTGCTGAGCTATATTCGTGGCTCTGTTTCCACATTCTTATGTGATGCATAAATAAAGGCCCTTGTTAGTACTTCTTTAGCACTAAGGCAAAAAGAAAGTAATCAGGATGTTGAAGTCTGACAGAATCCAGTTCTATCGCAGGTTCGCTGCTTTCTGGCTCTGATTGAGGACAAGTTCCATCAGTGCTGTAAGAATTATTCATGAGCTATATTCATGAACTGGGACAAATATTACTAACATAATAGAGATCAAACATCAGAGTGCCCTGACCCAAAGTAACTTATGGAGGTATTTCCAAACAATCAGAAGCGGGTATAGTGGATCAGAGTATAGCTCAGCAGTAGTCAATTTCCTTAGCATTCACGAGAATAAAAAATTGAAAGCAAGTGAGAGAGAGAGAGAGAGAGAGAGAGAGAGAGAGAGAGAAATTCCAGTTACATGGTATTATAAGGCAAATTTCATTATAAAACAATTAAATTCTCTTTTCATCAAAACTCTTGATAGTCCCTATAGCTTTATGCCCTGCTTTACTTTATTCCATTTTGCTGATGAATTCTTTCTAAAGTGATGTGAATTTCAGATCCATTTCAAAATTTCAATGAAAATAGACTCTTTCTTTCTACAATGATCCACCCTTTTAAAGTTTATAACACTAGCATTTTCAAGTCACTAGGAAAGTGTGTTTTAGCTTTGTGCCCAAATTATCAAGGAGATACCTCTACTTATCTGTTTTACTTTCTCATAAATATTTTCATGCATTCAAGTTAGTCTTTCATGGCTATCTCCTTTGCCCAGCCCTCTGGACAGCCCCTTCTCTATCACGCATAAGCTAAACTCTGCAGAGTCATCTTTTTGTATGCTTTATCTTCTCATACATTGCCTGGCTCTGTGAATCCTTTCAGACAATCCTAAGTCTGTATACTCTAACCCAGGAGCAGGCTCCCAGAACCTCCTAACCATTGCAGCCTCCTAATACACTATCCATCTTATTCTTCAGTCATGATATCTTCTACTTCACGTTCAGGAAGCACCAGTTTTCACACCTAATTCTTCTGGTGGGCATTTGAACCTTTGACTATTTCCTTCTTAATGACATACGTGATCTTGTTTCTTATCACACCGCACAGAATACTTATGTTTCATGTGACAACAACTTTTCAATTGCAAGAGCTGACTTGATTTTCACAAGTACTATGGTACCACTTTAGGGATGGGTAACCTGAGGACCAAAAGATTATCCCTCAGTACACAAGCAAAGAAAGTCTTGCATCTGAGCATGAAAAGGTCACATGATTTCTAACAAATTGGTTCTCATCCTACTAGTTCCTGCCTTCTCTTTAGAGAGTCTGACGGTTTTCCTTCTACCCATCCAAATATGACCCACTGTAAAGACTTGACTCTTTTCTTACAGTCTCCAAAAGCCTGCACTGCACTTCCCTGCTCTCTGGACTTGATTCAAACTATGAATATCTCCAATTTCATTTCCTACCTCTACCCCCATGCCTGTTGCAATGGTAGTTTCTTCCACAAGGTTTTTACACTTGCTGCTGCCTTAATTTTTCCCTCTTGCCTGGACAAACTCTCTTCATTCAGGTATGAGATGAAATATACAAATGCTTTTTCCAAGTAATCTTCCTAAAGTAGTTCCACTTCCTGATCTGTATATCTATCTCAACATCAACTGTCTTTTAACACTCATCACTATTTAGAAATGTCTTATGCTTTTGAGAAACCTTGTTATTGCTCATCTTTCTACCACTGTGTGCCAACACCACAAGGGCAAGGACACTTTATGGCCTTTGCCTACATCCCCATAACCTACCATGGTGACTGACATGCTATGCGTTCTCCTTAAATGTTTATTCCTGAATAAACTATTAAATTTCATTGTTAAAAATTTGTTTCCCCAGTGCCTTGATTATTGATCATGCAAAAGTGAATAAAGGGGCTACAGCAGAACAATAACCAGGCATTGTTTGAGACCCTAAGGATAACTGTACATCTGCTATGAGAGACCTGGGCCATCAGTTTTAAACTCTTCTCCCAGCCATCTTTCCCATGCACATCAGCTGTGTCCTCTTTGCTACTACAAGATATGACAACTTTTCTGAATATTTCAGCAATTGTAGTGTGACAGAACGGAAAGTCTCCATTTGTGTATTTCTTTTTGAAACGTTTTCTCCTATTACATTGTCTATTTTACATTGGTTTTCTTTTCTCCTATTGCATCATCTCTTTTTGTATTTAGTACAGGATCCACAGGGTTTCACTACAAAGATCAGGCTCATAGTGATCCTCCTGTTTTCAGCCTCCCAAGTATGGGATTACAGGTGTGCACTACTACACCCAGTCTCATTGTCTGTTTTTGAAGAAAGGAAAATCTGAATGCGTATGTCCAGATATCTAACTCTATGCTCCACTGAGAACTACTTGAATAAACAGACCCTTTATAATATGAGAGAAACACTTCTGATACCTACTTGAGCAATTCATGAAAGCCTATAAAAATGATGATGATTTTATAGTCTGGGAATTCAATATAAAGAGTGGTTGAAAAAATTGATAAATGTGTAAATTTAAAAATTTTATTACAGCAAAACACACTCCAATTATTTCCCTTCAAAATACTTCACCTTTCTCTACACAAAATTATCCCATCCTCCTTGCCACTTTTGGAAACAGCTCTGGGAAGTCCTCCTATACAAATGTCTTTTTTGGTGTGTGATCAAAATTCAGTGAATGGCACAGCTGAGTGCCATCCAGGCTTATAGAAAGCAGGCTCATAGAAATCTTCCAATGTGTCCTTGTCAAGCTAATTCACTAGATTTGGCACTGCACGGCTTCAGACTTGTGATTGTTAATTGTTTTCTGTTAAACTTAGTAAGAACCACATAGCAGACTAACTTGGGGTTTCTCTGGATGGTTGGCACATGGACTGCAAACCGAGAAGGAAAGACACATTCTGGATATGGGTGGCCACAAACAAGAGGTTGTAACCTGAGTGAAGTAAAAAGGAAAAGGAGAAATCTTTTCTTTTTCAGAGGAACTCTGATCTTTGATATTTGTTTTGGATATCAGTCCTCAGAGCACTCTTTGACCTTCTGACACTGACTCATACTGGTGACTGCAGTCTATGACTATATGACTATGAGTCTGATATTGACTCATACTCAAGACCTTGAAGATCCAGGCCTCTCATATGAATTCAGCCATTTTGGATATTTTGTCTCTGATTCCACAGACGAACTCTGGGACTCTTCCACTTCTGATCCAGTAACCCTACTTCATAAATTCCTTGTAAATTATACATATATTCATACTGATTCTGCTCCTCTAGGGAACCCTAACTGTGACTCACTAATATCAAAATAACCCTAAAAGAAATATTTTGAATCCATTCAGGACAGCAAAACACTCACAATAGTGTGGTGAGTAGTGGATCTAGGCAAGGGAAAATATTTTGAGAGAAATGAGTGGGCCTGTGTCTTCTACTTTAGTAAGTTTTAAAAATTTAAACACAGCTTATTTGTAGATCGCGCCTCATGTACCTCATCTGCATTTTTCACTAATGGCAAACGTAAGAGATAGAAATATATTTGCAGCTGTTTTTGAATATAGGCTGGTGTTTGCTTTGCTGCTCCTCGGGTGGTCAGCTGCAAGACTGAAAGGGTAAAGCTGAACATGAGTGTAGGAATCAAGGCCATTTCTATCTTTAGATTTTCAAAGTGAGAGATGGAGGAGAGAAAAATTGGAAGGAGAACTAGGAAATAAATTCAGATACTTTGTTAAGTGAAACTTCTTTTCTCTTTGTGCGGATCATTCTTTTTCAACAACCTAAATCTACAGGAGAATGTGGGATAAAGGGTTTCAAAGTGGGATTTAGGTCACCACGGTCCAGAAAGCCTGACCCGTCTTCTGGTAAGTCCTCTTTTACTTTGCCGTCTCTCTTCTCCAATTCTGCACTAATTTTTATTCCAGCTATTCTTGACTGGTATGATTTCTTGTGTTTCTGTTTCTAGGAAAAGAATATATGTTAGGATTCTAGAAAGAAATCTCCAGCCAACAAGAAGAAAAATTAAGACCATTAACCATCTGAAGTGTTGTAAGAAAATCAGGACATATCTCGATACTATTATTGCAAGGTATTATTCTTTGAGTTTTCAGAAATAAAATGTAACCTAAGATACAAATATCTTTCTCAACCAGGAAAATATGCTATATTTATTTCTGCATATCATACTTAGGTTACATAATACAAAACACAATTTAAATAACACCACAAAACACTCATGCTGTTTAAAATAAAAACTACCTCTGCCCTTGTTTGGCTAAACAACCCTGAATAAGTTCTTTATACTCTGTAGGCTTTCATTTCCTTACTTGTAAAATGAAGCAATAATATTAATAACTATCTTAAATGTGGCAAATCATTAAAATATAATTCACTAAAGAGCTGTGAGCATAATGCCTGGTGCAAACTAAGGATACATCAAATATTACTTACCTATGGTTATATAACCATTCTTAAATTTAAACAATAAAATATTAAATTAAAAAAAAGAAAATGATATTTCAAAACATCTGGTATAACTGTAATATAATGTGAAAAGTCCTGTGATTTCCGTTGGTAACGAAGTTGTAATTACTGGTATTAATACTGTGGTTTTGTCTACATTTGTATTTCAAATAAACTGCTAAATTTCAAAAAAATATTATTTACCTACACTACAATGATTAGAGTTCATTGCATTAATAGATTTAACTAGGAGTTTTATGGAACTTGGGATAACCATGAATAAAATGTGGAACTTAGTTTGCTTTGCTTGATAATTTGCAATTCATTGATTTGTGATTAACTTAGAAAAACTCCATTAAAAAGGATGGTGGATCAATTCTTGATTTATTTCCTAATTTCCCATTGCATCCACATCACCCCATGCCAGTGAAGGATTTAATTTTAAAGGCAAGAATCAGCAACCCTCAACACCAAGGACAATAGAGGAAACTAAAGAAACGAAATAGCGACATTTGGGCAGTAAATATACTGAAGGAGCAATGAAAAGTCAGAGAAAGCATTCAGAGTACTTTTTTAAGAATTAGGATAAGTATCAGTTAATATGCATATATATTTCAATGTATCAAACCATATAACCACAATTTAAAAGATAAAAAGATAAGAAAGAGGAGAGATAGCAAAACCGCCCTAAGAAAATCCCGGAAGACTAATACTTAAATAGTAAAAATTATAGAGTAAACAAACATTGGAAGAAGGGGAATCATTAGGGGAAAATGCAAAGAGCAGGGAATGCCACCAGATGGGTAAAGCCATAGCCAATGTAGTAATAGAGCAAGAACGAACAAAACAAAAGAAAAATAGTAAAATAAACCAGTAAGAATACAATCACCATGAACAGAGAAGGCAAAGACATTGCACAGTACACTGAAAAGGTAAAGATTAATAAAAAAAAAATGCAAAAAAAAGATAGAAAGGAAAGAAAAAATAAGAAAATAGAAAAAAGAAGAGAAGTGATATAAAAGTGAGGGAGAAACCAGGAACAAATCAGGAAAAAATGGGCCAGCAAGAATAGCTCAGCTTTATAAGTATATAAAGGGGCTACAGCAGAACAATAACCAGTCATGAGACCCTAAGTGTAACTGTCCTGAAGATCTGCTATGAGAGACCTGGGCCATGAGTTTTAAACTCTTCTCCCAGCCATCTTTACTATGCACATCAGCTGTGTCCTCTTTGCTGGTATAAGACATCATAACTTTTCTGAATAATTCAGCAATTTCATTGTGACAGAACAGAAAGTCTCCATTTGCAAATTTCTTTTTGAAACATTTTCTCCTATTAAAATGCCTATTTTGCATTGCTTTTTTCTCCTACTACATTATCTCTTTTTGTATTTAGTACAGGATCTACAGGGTCTCACTACACAGATCAGACTCACAGTGATCCTGCTTAGGCAAGCACAGGGACAATGATTCAATCCCCGGTATGACATACTATTCCAGCCTTGTTCTCAGGCTTGCTGAGCCAGGGATGCAGTCCGAGCTCGGTGGTGCACCCCTGTAATCCCAGTGCTGAAGAGACTGAAAACTGGTCGACCACTAAAAGTCCTAGCTGTGAGACCCTGTGCCAAATACATTTTTTAAAAAAAAGGAGGCGGGGGGAGAAGAAGAAACTAGAGGATCAAATCAGGAAATGCAATAAAATGAGGAAGAAAAGTACAAGAGCAGGGAAAGAAGTCCCATAAGAAAGGAAGAATAGAGAATTAAAGTTAGTTCACTCTAATGAAAACAATTTTTATCGTCACAAATTGAACGTTATCATTGTTAAAAATCTGGATCTTAAACAGACTCTTTATCATTGTTAAAAATCTGGATCTTAAACAGACTCTTGGACCGCTGGTTCACGTCTGTCTGCTCATTCAACTCTAGCTCCGGTCTCCTCTCCAGTGGCCTTTCCAGAGCTACTACCTTCACCTGGATGCTCCATGAGTTTTCCCAATTCAAACTTGGGCTTCTTCAGCATTTTTACTTTTCTAACAAAGACATCATGAAGAGGGTAGATAGACTGGCAAGCTTTATCTGTGTCTCTCCCAATGCTGTCTGGAATCAGTTAATTGACCACTTCCTTTAAGATATTTGTCTGCACCTCTCGGGCCATGATTTCTATCCTCTTCCTGTTTTGGTGCTGAACATAAGGAGTCTTCCATATTTTATTGCTGCATTTTTAAGTAAAGCCAACACAGAACAGTCAAAGCAAATAACCATTGGCAGTCTTTTTTTTTTTTTTTTTTTTTTGTCTTTTTGAGACAGGGTCTCTCTATGCAGTTCAGCAGTTCAGGCTGACCTTGAGCTCACTTTTGTAGCCCAGGCTGGTCTCAAACTCACACTGATCCTCCTGCCTCTGCCTCCCAAGTGCTAGGATCATAGGTGTGTGCCACCACACATACTGGGCCATTCTTGGCCATGGAACACATTTTATCACAAGTTAGGTCCATGCCATGGAAGTTAGTCAGCCAGTTTTTGCCCTGAACATCTTCAGTAATTAGGTTGCATTTTCTAAAGGCAACTTCATCATTTTGCAGATTAGCAAGGTTCACTTCAAACACATGACCTTTGAGCCCATCTGTGAGCCCATCAGATAAAGCTTTGGTTCTTTGAGTCCCGGTAACTAGTGTTTTCCAGTATTTCTTATGCTGAACATAGCCAGTGCCTTCACCCCATACCAGTTTTTCTTTCTTTTTAAGAAAATGGATCAACCACTTTCTTCTTGGTTCCTTTTTTTTGCCACTGTTCATAGGCACTTTTTTTTTTTTTCTTAAATAAGTGCATTTTAGTCACCAGTTCATAGAGGGGCATATCAAACAGGGTCATTCAAATATCTCTGTAAGGAAAAAAAAAATCAAAGTAAGTAACGGTTTTACACAATTACACTTAAAGCACAAGGATGATTGGTTGAGGAAGCTTAAGGATAGCAGAGATGTATACTAATAAAGATACCACATAGCAAAAGATAATCTCATTCAAAACAGAAGAGTGTTTACTCTATGCATATGCTTTCACTAAAATGCTATGAACAACCTAAGCTTTAAAAAAAGTAAAATATGAGAATGAAGACACTTAAGGACACAAAAGTTTTAAGGACTGCTTCCTGTGATTTTAACCACATTATCTCATGGACAGGTTCCATAACATAAAAAAAAACCAAATAAATACTATGATGGAAAATTAAGATATTAATTTTGGTTTACAAAGGCACCCAATAGTGCTTTTACTTACTATTTATAAAAGGGTATTAGTTTACATTTGAAAATTTAAAAATCTGAAATAAGTCCCTGTAGACACAATGAAAAGGGAAATATGGCATCTTTTCCTTCCCTAATTCTAGGCATTATTACATGGATTCAAAGAATATTCTATGGGATCTTGAAGTTCAAAAAAAAAAAAAAAAAAAAAAAAAAAAAAAAAAAAAAAAAAAAAAAAAAAAAAAAAAAAAAAAAAAAAAAAAAAAAAAAAAAAAAAGAACACAAACCTAAAACCAGTGCCTTCTCTTCTGCATTGAGATTTTTAACACATCAGTATTGTGAAGTAAATTTCAATAAGGTCACAGTGACATCGCAATTTATAAATAAATATACCAGAAGAAACAAAAGTCAGTGTGGGGAATAGGGGGAGGTTACTCAAATATTTTAGATTACAGTTTTGTCAAATCAGTTAAACTAAATAAATTTATTTCATAGGTGGTTCAGTAAAAGGATGAATTTGTGGAGAAAACACAGAACTATAAACAATGTCTGGCAAATGACACAAACAATGGATTTCCAAAATCTTAAAATCTGACTTAAATTCAAAAATCTAGCTGGTATGGATTATCAACCTACGTACTCATTATACTAATTTTAGAGCTTAATTTATTCTTTACCTTTCACAACAGAATTCCAAACACACAAAATTAACGCAGGAACCTCAGCATAACCAGTTAACTTTTTTTGAATTCTAAAGACAGCAGAAATACAGGAAAGCATTCTTCTTCTGTACTTCCCAGGCCTGCATGGTTGTGTCCCAAAGTTTTTGTAGAACACGGATTCATCTGATTCTAGGTATTTGGCATGAGCATAAAAATCATAAAACATGAGCATGATTTCAACACTGTATGGACATATACTGGGAGAGTGTTCACCGTACATGACGTGCGCCACCTTCAGTTGAAGGCTTCATCATTTACCTCATTTTGACACACACTCATGGTCTCTCACACCTCATACAAGGTGTGATCCTAAACTAGAAACATTAGTATTATTCCAAAGAATATATACATATTTATACAACTAGGTGCTTTTCTTGCTACTGCCATGGTACTGCTCAGACAGCTAAAAGAGCTATAATGAAAATCATGAGAAATAAAAAAATGAAAGAGGGAGAAAAATATAATCTCAGCGTCAGGTCCTGTGCCTGTCATCTCAACACCCATGAGGCTAAGGAAGACCGCCATGAGTTTGAGGCTAGCTTGAGGCCCATAGTGAGTTAAAGTCGAGTCTGAGTTAGATAGCAAGACCCTGTCTAAAAACAACAAAACCAACCAACCAAACAAAATATATATTAGCAAAATATATATTTCCAGCTGAAAGATTTCTTTTAGAGAGGTAGGGCCAGCCTCCATACAGGGAGTGGATGCTGAATAGCACTGGAGGCACATTTCCCTTCTTTCAGTTTGTATCAAGCCAGTGAGGGCAAGCTGATGTAGTAGATCATGCCTGGAGATGATTCTGGTGCCTTTGGATGTGCATCAACTCAGTGAAGCCAAGAGCCTGCATGAAACCAGGGCTCAGTACCTTGCAAAGGGTGTAAGACGGGTACTCGTGGTTTCTACTTCCTCTGCCGCAGTGCCTAGAAACGTGGTAAATAATCATGCAGCCCGCAGGAGCCCCTGTACATCAGTGCAGGCTTATCAGCCTGTGGTTCATCCAGGACAACCATTCAGGTTCACCTAAGGTCCTCAGTCTGTACATCCAGCATTGGTGTCTGTGTTTAAACTGCGAGGTGTGCTTCACAGTGACTATACCAAGAAGCCTTGTGGGTTGTCTCAGTGGATAATGTCCCCAGTCCACACGAGTCTAGACCAGGGCTCTGCAACCCCTACCGCTGGATTGGTAGCAGTCTGTGGCCTATTAGGAACCAGGTTACAAAGCAGGAACTGGGTGTAAGGTGAGGAAGCACAGGGTCACCTGTACTTGCAGCTGGTCCCCATCACTCAGACTACCTCCTGAGCTCCGCCTCCTATCAGAGCGGCATCAGCATGAGTTTCAGCACAAACCCTGCTGTGCACTTCACATGTGAGGGACTTAAGCTCTGCACTATGATGAACCAGCCCCAAACCATCCCCCGCTTCCCATTCGCTTGTCCTCCATGAAACGTCATTGGTGCACAAATCCTTGGAGACCGTTGGTCTAGACAGGTCATCTGTAGTTGATGGCAAATGTCCATCTGCTGAGTGTCCATACCGTAAATCCCCAAGTAGCCTTTATAGCAATGAAAAACCTTTTGGAGAGGGCAGAAACTGCAACCCAAAGCATCACAATTAAACAAAGGTTTTTGTTTATGAAAAAACCAACTTATACATTAACATTTTTTTATCTTAAAAGAAAAACAAATAGCATGTATGTTATAGGCTTGCCACCACCACCTCAGAGAGCAGCGGTGCAATGAAGCCACTAAGCTTTGTGCTGGGGATGTAGCTGGGAGAAGACCCTCCATAATAATCTCTCTCAAAGCACACTGTTCTCAAGCACACCACTTTCATATTCAGTTACTAAGGTCATGACCACTTGAACTGTCCTTTCTGTCATAACTTGTGCTTCCTGCTGCTAAAATTTCCCAGCAAGATTCTGTTCACATCCCGCTGACCAAGGCCACTGCAGTTGCTTGTCCCCTGCCTGGTGAGTGCAGCACGACCTCCAACAGCAGCTCCAGATATGGTGGCCTTCCACTTCCCATGCTGAATTAGCCCACAATTTTTTTTTTTCACTACTGAAGATCAAATTCAGGACCTTGCACTTTCCAGACTAGTCCTTAATATTAGGCTAGTCCCTTTTCTGTTCCTAGATCCCTGAGAGTGACCAGGACAGCATCAGGTTTTTGTGCAAGTACAGCCACTTGCTGTATAATTCCCCAGTTGAGGTGAAAGCTTGTACGTTCTGAATTCTCCCCCCAGATAGAGTCTTAAAACCAGCTTACAATATCAGAGGTTTCTTCAGATGGCCACTTATCTAAAAATCTCAGCTTTCTACTCGTTGTTCCCAATCAGGAAGCTAAAGCTATGAATGGCGCCATACCTTTCTTGGCATTGCTATTTCGGGCTCCATCTGCTAATCTGTGGGTTTCCAGAACTCTTCCTCACTTTTCACTACACAGGAAATAGCTTCTCCTTTGTCAGGTCAACTCTCTTCAACTGAGTTTCACGATCATTACTTTCCTTCCATCATTTTCTCCCAAGGTCATTTTAATAGAATCCTTGGGACTTTCTATGTGTAGAATCATGTCATCTACTAATAGGATAGTTTTTCTTTATTTCTTTCTCTTGCCTAACTTTCTGGGTAAAATTTACAGCATAATAATGTATTAAGATTTGTGGGTCAGTGAGATAGCTAGGCTAGTGACCAGTCCAGTGGACTAAGTGCCTGCTTTGGCAAGTGCAGGGACCAAGGTTCGATCCCCAGTTCTCCATGCTGTCCTGACTATACTACAAGGGTACACTGGGCTGGTGATCAAGTCCAGGCATGGTGGAGTGCACCTTTAATGCCAAAGCTGGGGAGGGTGAAAGATCACTTTGAGTCACAGCTGCGTAGTGAGATCCTGTACCAAATACATAAATGAGTATGTATGTATATACATATATATTTGTGATGATGAACACCTCTAACTATCCTGATCTTATATTAAAAGATTTCAGGTTTTTTTTTTTAATTAAACATGTCAGTATGGGTTTGTCATATATGGCCTTTATTTTGTTGATTTCTGATTTATACCTAATTTGTTCAATGTTTTCATATGAAGCAATTTTGAAATTTTCTTAAGGTCTTTCGGTACCTATTGAAATGCTCACATAATTTTCATCATTGACTCTATGTATGTTACATTTATTGATTTGCACATATAAGGCATCTTTACATTTCTAGAATGAAACAAAGTTGATCAAGGTATGTGAAATTTTTAAAGACATTGTTACATTCAATGTGCAAGCATTTTCTTGATTTTTGCATCTATGTTGATAAGTGAGATTGATATGTTTGCATATCCTTGTCAGATTTTAGTAAAGGGCAAAACTGACTTTGTTGAATGAGTTTGGCAGGGCATACATAGCACTGATGTTATCTCTTCTCCAAAAATCTAGTAGAATTCAGTGTTGAATCTCCCTGTCCTGATCTTACCTTTTCTGGTGCACTTTTATTATTATTATTATTATTATTATTATTATTATTATTATTATTGCTTATATCCTATTACACGCTATTACTATATTCGGCTTTTCGTGTATTTTCTTTGCTCACTATTTGTAGGTTGTATGTTCCCAGCAGTCCACCCATTCCTTCTCTGTTCTCCAACTGATTGACCGATAGCTTTTCAAAATATTTCCCAACAACTCTTTGAAGTTCAGTGGGATCAGTGGTAATGCTTCTGGCTTTACTTCTGATTTTAGTGGGGTACTGTTTCTCTCTCCCTTTATTTGGTGAGCTAACTTGAGGATCTGTGAATTTTCTTTATCCTTTCAAAGAAGCAGCTCTTAGTTTTGTTGATTTGTTGTGTTCCTCTAATAGTCTTTATTTCATTTATTTCTGATCTATGTCTACTTCTTTTATTGATTTGGTAGATGGCTTTTCTTGTTTTTCTGAGACCTCCAGGCGCATCATTAAATTACATATTATTAATTTATTTATTTATTTATATTTTAGGGAAGGGTCAGTCTTGTGTTCAGGATCTCACTACTAAATCAGACTGGTGGTGATCTAGCCTATTTACAGCCTCCCAAGAGCTGGGATTGTAGGCGTGCGCCACCATGCCCAGTCTCAATTGCTGTGTCAGTGTGTCCCAGGGGTAGGGCCGGCACAGCAGGCATGAGATCCAACACACAGCCCCTGTGCCTGTTTCACTTCCTTATTTTAGGTTTTTTTAATGCACACTCATTGCTTAAGTTTACCTCATAGCACTGCTTTTGCTGTCTCTGAAGGTTTGGGTATGTTGTGTTTAGATTTTGCATTTGGCAGAAGGTCTTCTTAAAGTTCTCCTCTGGCCTCATTGATAAACTACTATTTGCTCAAAATTTCCATATTGGCATACTTAAGAATATCTGTGGTGATCTTCCTTTTTCAGCAGGGAAAGAACAACTCATTCCTGTGCTTACTTGGTTTTGTTTATGGTACCTGTATTATATACTATACATGAATTTGGTTAAGAGCACTGTGTATGTTAGCTATTTTAAAAGACAAAAAAAAAATTGAAGATTGAATAACTAATCTTTGGTAACATTTTGTACCTTTCTTTTCTGCATACTTGAATATTACATTTCTATGAATATAAGAACTCATTGTAAATTGTCCCATAACTAGTAAAAATATTGTTTTTTCACGGATCCTGGCATCATTTACCCCAAAGATGCTGCCTTGTGCCACCTTCATTCACCCTAACTAACTGCACAGGCACAGACAGGCTAAACAAACATAGCATCCTATGCACCTCAGTCCTGATGTTCCACCCTGTATTTACTCCTTTACATTAGCTTTGTCTGCCCTTTCGACCTGGAAGCTGTCCTACAATCGCACTGTTCATATGCACAGCAGTCAAGAAGACATGAAAAACACATGAGAATGTTACTTCCACAAAACTGCCCTTGCCAATGAGTGAAGGAACCAGAAGTGAAGGATAGGACTTGTTGGAAGGGGCAGGGAAGGAGAGATGCTGTCTGGACTAGCGTGTTACAACTTGTCAGAGTAAACAGGAGTAAAATATTTTCTAGTTGATTGGAGCCGAAGTCCCAACTGCAACTGGACAGGTGGACAAGATGTGGTGGTTGCTGTTTATGTAGTATCTTTCCAGACACATGGGTCACACTAGTGATAAACCTATCCAGTAGCTATAGCTTTGAAGACAACCTTATAGAAATACATGGAAATAACTGGAAATACTTGGAAATAATTCTGGCTGGCCCCAGAATTACTTTTAGAATAATATTTTAGGTTCCTGGGAAGAAACACGTATCTGTGAAATCTGCTTTATACATTTTTCCCTTGCATCTTCAGATCCTCTCCTTTAAAAAAAAGATTTATTTATTTGTTTGTTTGTTTGTTTGTTTGCCTGATACAGGGTCTCACAGCTTGGGCTCAGTGATCCTTCTGTTTTCAACCTTCCCAGAACTGCGATTATAGGTCTGCACCACCACACCTGCTTTCAGTGGTCAGCTCGGCAGGGTTTGTAGTACCAGGGATCAAATCTGGGTCCTTGTACTTGCTAGACAGGCGCTTAAACTACTGAGCTATTTCCCCAGCTTGATCCTCCCCTTTTTAGCCATGTATAATCAGCAGTTTTCCCAAGACAGAAAAATAGGAGATGATTTTATCTAACAAGGAGATTGAATGCAGATTAAGCCTGAAGTCGCCTTTGAAGAAAGTAATGAAGAAATTTTAAATTCCAAGGGAGAAAACAAAAGAATGAAGCTGA